>JAABOM020073317.1:0-35496 GCA_011800125.2 Solanum clarkiae | reverse complement strand
ATATGTATTGCAATTGGAGAGGTTATTCTAGTTATTTCTTTGTAAAACTTCAATGTTAGGCCTTGGTTTAATAGTTCAGTTAAAATATTTATAACTTTAATGATGCCGCATAAAATTATTGAATAATTTATTATTTAACATTCTTCAAATAGTTCGAGAACAATGGGAACGAAGGGATATAGAGAATATTTTGACTAATAATTCACTTTGGTTCGTTGGTTTCCTTTTTCATTAGCATTCCTTCATAAAACATCAATAGAAGAGATCAGATTACCTTCTTTTAAGAGGGATAAAATTTATATTTATTTTCAAAAATATAAATAAAAGAAGGCATGATGGGAATGTAATGAAAATTGATTCAAGAAGGTGATCCATGGTTTATGAGTAAATTGAACACACAATATGAAAAGAAGATATTCATTCTATCTCACATATGAAAAAAAAAAAAGACAACTATTGTTTAAGTTCTACCTAGGTCAATCACGATACATCAACAAAAACTATCGAACAACATTTTCCAATTATATTCTATCTTGAAATATAAAAGCATTGAATTTCTCCAAAAGTGCAATAATGTATATATGAGATTCTTGCTTTTACTAGCAAACTATATATATATATATATATACTATTGCATTTCAGAATAATCTTAAGCATAGGAATCACTGGTTTTCTCTTTGAAACTGAACTTGTGGACAATTGTATTGAGTTGTAAGAGCTGACACTCTGAGTTCTAGCATTATTTCAGCTCAAAATTGTCAAGTTCTAGCAATTCAACCCATTCATTCTACCCATTCAAACAATAATCATTTGAACTCTGTGAAGCTACAAAAGGAACTTCTAGTGGTTGAGGTATGTTAGCTCATTGAAATAATTCATTCAAACTCGTAGAGAAGTCACTTGAATTCAACACATTGGAACATTGTTTCTTGTTGAAGTTCATTGAAGTAGCTAGCTGAACATTTGGAGCTTATTGCTTTTGGGATCGGTATTTCTGCATAAAGACCATACAGATGAAAATTATTAGGAAAAATTGACAAAACCTAGTATCACAAATGTCATAACTATTGGCGCATAACTACCTATAATTATACATAGTAAGTTATAGTGTTACTACACTTCATTTAATTGTGTAAATTCTATGTTTTCAGGTAGCTATCTACTACTCATAGGATTAGCATTACAGTTTCTTATTAAGAGTACTAGGAATAATCCCCCTATAATATAGGAGTTATGTTGGTCTTGATTTGTATTTAAGGTGCTTTCAGTATATTGTAAAACATAACTCAGTCGATCCCGAATCTTTATGGTATCAGAGCAGCTTTAAGCTCCAACGAGTATCAATAGCCAGTTAAGGTTAGTTACTTTAGGTTTTCTTGCTCTTTATACCCGTGTGCACGTCTTTACAATTTTCTATCCTTGACTTTTGTTTGTGATTTATTCTAGATTTTTCTATTATTTATTTTCTTCTTACCAAATTTACCTATGATGCCTACTAGAAACCTATTTGTGGCACTCATACTACACTCTAGATCTATTCACGTGATACAGGTCTAAGCACTAGCTATCAGCACTGATTATTCGAGCATTTATCCACTTTTGAGGCTTGTATTTATTTTATAGCATCTCTATACTTGTGACTTCCAACATCTAGGAGGGATCATTATTGTATATTTGCATTATTTGTTTTTAGTATTATTCACTTATTGCTTTGTTTTATCTTCTAAATTGTTATTCTTGCTAGATTCCATCCTTAAACTCGTTGCTTATAGTTTTGGGCTATGGCCCGGCTTACCTGCCGGTGGAATATGGTAGGTGCAATCACAGCTCGAGAAATTGAATTGTGACATACTATTAGAGTATTCAAGCAATATGGTAATGCACACTACTCTGCTGGTCCCCTAATAATTGCAGGTTGCTTTCTTATGAGGTTATTTCTACCATTGCTAGTGAAAGAGGAATTGTTGATTTTATGCTCACAAACATCAACACAAAAAATGGGATTGGAATCAAGAATAAATTCTATTTCTTCATTCTCAGATTGCTTATTAGACAGTTTGCATTGACAGGTGATGTTTCCATCTACAGGAGAGTTCAAATTTTTTTAAAAAAATTTAGTCTTAGTTAACAATACTAAAATTTTGTGAGTTATTAACTGAATAATAAAAAGCTTGACAAAAAAATATAGAACATTGAATATGAATCTGAAAACATATGTTGTAGGGACATCCCCTTGGAATGGTAGAATAATTCAAATAGATAATAATAAAATTAAATCTCCCACGGAAAAGAGAAGTAGTAGGAAGCTAGATCATCAAAAATAACTACAAAATAAGCAAACAAGGAATTTATATTAGAGTTAAAACTACAAATCTGTTGGTGTTTAGATTTCTCTAATTTTGATTGATGACCATTTGCAGGAAACTCTTCAAAAAGAAAACAAATAAAGCTCTCCTATAAAGTGGCACAACTCAAAGGAATATGTGTGGCCCTTGGATCAAATCAAGAAAAGGAGAAGCACCAAAAAGGATACAAAGTATCAGAATCAAAAGATCTGAAAAATAAGGAAAAGAATCAATCAAGCAAATCTGGAAAAGCAATCAAGCGTGTTTGGACTGGAAAGAATCAATCAAATATCAAGTGAGAAAGGAAAATAGTCTAGCGAATTTATCAAGCTTCTTTGGATTGGAGAGAATCAATCAAGAGAAGATCTTAGTGCTGCAAGTATCTTTGGATTCAATCAAGAGAAGATTTTGCTACTGCATTCCTTAAAAGCTTTATCATTATCCTTGGAAAAAGAATCAATCAGATAATGAGAAGATTGAAAAGTTAAATCAAGGAATCAATTAGATAATGAGAAGATTAGATAGATCAATCAAGGAATCAATAAGATAATGAGAAGATTGGAAAGCTCAATCAAGGAGTGATTGGATTAGAAAAGATTCAAGGAGAAGATTTGAAAAATCAATCAAGCAGTGATTGAGTTGTGAAGGATTCTGTCAAGCTGATAAGTGTCTTGCCTTCCATTAGCCTTACTTTATAATTGGAAAAAGGAATCTTCATTGCCTAATTCCAAGAATCAAATCCCCTGGGATGCCATCTCTTCTACTTCAAAAGGATGCATCAAGATATCTCATTGTACAAGCCTACTGATTCAAGCCATTCTTCACATTCTTCATCTTTGATGCAAGAGACATGTTCTCCGCATTCACAGATTAGCCTATGCATTCGTGGAGGCGTATCTCTTCATAACTCCATATTCGTGGATTCTTCTCCATGTTCTCAGAGATGTGACAGTCTTGACCTCCACGTTTGCGGAGTACAAAATTGCCTAAAATAGTGTGTTAATTAAAAACATTGGGTTTCACAATTTTTCCTCCATTTTAACATTAAGCTTGATTTTGGGGAGATTGTGTCATGACCCTATCCCAGTCATGATGGAGCGTGATAGATACCACCTACAGGCATGCTAATTACCCAACCCCAGCTTACCTTTCCTAACTCTCTAGTCAAAATCATAACCAAAACAATAATATAAATAATTGAAACCTATCCAGAACCTGGAGGTCAACTGTACAAAACTACAATAGAGACATGTATGTATCCATACATATATACAGATCAAATATCATAATAATATACAAAACCAGGAGTGCTTCTACAAGTAAATGTCAATACCGTAAGGCCAATGTCTGAAAATAAATGACAACCCTCAAAAGGAAGGAGATTGCGATGTAGCCACTGCTATCGATGCTCACCCAAAAGAAGTCTCCTGTGTTCTCCTGAATCCACCAAATTAGTGCTGAGGACTAGAACCTTGACCTACACCATGGGAAGATGTAGAAAGTAGGAGTGAATCAGAATAAGGCACCTAGTAGGCCTCATCGACCAACTGAGTGAAATAATGTAGATAATGAAGCTTAAACATAGATAAAAGCAGAAATCCTCGTAAATTAGCCTCATAACCTCAACTAAACCAAATCATCAACCTGTATGTAGGTGCAAGGTCCTAGTATCTACCCCTATACACCACCCGAGCCCTCATAAACTCAGAAGGCACACCATGCACAATCTAATCGACAAAATATCACTTAACACAACAAAAGCATCACAGAGCCAAACTCTCCACATCACCAGATCAAGGGTCAATTGTACATGGGTGTAAGACCCTAGTGTCTATGCTTGAATGCCCTCGGAGCCCCCATAAACCTAGAGGTACACCGCTCACAATCAAAATGTGTATAGGTATGTGGATCTAGGTATAATAAATCGGGCCTTCGCCCCCAACAATCACATGTCAATCGAGTCTTTGACCCTATGCTGGAATGTGGTACCTGATCCAAAATACACATGCATAACGGTGGGATGTATCTCCCGTGAGAGAAAGAATCCCCCTAGCATAAACAATAGTCTCATAGCTGAAAAAATTAATCACGAGGCCCAGCCCCCAAAATGGAATTAACAAGGTCCTTGACCTAAATCTTAGCCGGCACTTAGACCTTAGAATCGGCATCCGTAACTCAATATCGCAGTCGTTTCAATCGAGACTCGGACCACAAGGAGCGTCAACCAGGACTCGGACTCTTGGACATAGAAAATGAAGCTCAGAGCATGAGAAGCGTCTTCTAGGAGTCAAGATATGGAAACTGTCAATCACTCAACCAATCTATCCGAATCCAAAATTCCAAGGTCATGTCGTGCCCAGAGTTAACATAAGAAATGACACTCACAATATCGGTATCCCATGCACAATCAACCCCATATAATCGCAAACTATCACCATCCCTCTAATAACAACAACAAAACTTAGCCTCAGGCAATCAGAATTAAAACCCAACAACTAACAATGGTACATAGGAGTGCATGTCTCGATGATCAGTGTAAAATCAGGTCTAATAGGCCAAACATGCAGCAATCTAGTCAACCACAAGTAATGAGAGTAAAGCATGGTAACAACAGTGATATCATAAGTATCCATAACAGCCAGACCCAGTAGAATCATATTTAAACTAGAAATCAAGTCACAGTATGAAAAATATTCAACAAGTAGCCTCACAACCATCATTTCTCACAAACATCCCATAACATACTCCAGTAGACAACAACATTGAGTCGTAAGATCTTAGACCTTGACTTCTGGCATTATTTCATCTCAAAATTGTCAAGTTCTAGCAATTCAACCTATTCATTCCACCAGTTCAAGGAATAACCAATAGAACTCTATGAATTTAAAGGAACTTCAGGTGGTTGAGGTATGTTAGCTCCTTGAAATAATTCATTGAAATTAGTAGAGAAGTCACTAGAATTCAACACATTGGAATGTTGTTCCTCATTGAAGTTCTTTGAAGTAGCTAGTTGAACATTTGGAGATTGTTGTTTTTGGGATCGGTATTCTGCATACATACCTTAAAGATGAAAAATATTAGGATAATTTGAGAAAACATTGAATCATCAATGTCATAACTAGGATATCTGTCTACTTTTTTCATACTTAGATACCTTTAGACGGTAGGCGAGCTGTTTGGTAGTCAAATCTGGCACACAAATCCTCTCCCGAACATGTCTAGGGTCTAAATTGACATGGTAAGATAAGTTGTGATAATATCATAGTAAATTTGTGAACTTTCAGAAAAAGTCAACTTACGATTTTCCTTAACCAATGTTCTTGTTTTTTTCTACTTCTCTGTGTTGGAATAGAAACTAAATCATTATATGCTTACCTTTTTATCCTAACTCGTGAACAATCTCATCTAATTTCTTATCAAGATATGGTGTCCATTGCAGGTTCTATCTTCTGTTTTGTGGTCTTTCTGCAGTTAATTTTGAAAGCGCAGAATTATCCTTCTCTTTTTCTGAAGTACCACATTTTTAACTTATGCCTCCACATTAGTATTTCTCATTTTCTTAGAACCTACCACTTGATTTTGATAAATCTCATAGCAATTCACTATGCTTTTTCCCTCCGGTCTTGTAGTTTCTTAGCACAAGATGTGTTGTCCAGCACATCAAGTTGATTAGCATTGTTATGTTCGAATATTTCATTTGGCTTATTATTGGGCCAATTCACATGTTGCCATACATTCTTGAGTTCCATTGATGAAATGGAAAACTTTTTAAAAATGTAGCATGTTCGATGTGCCGTTAATTCTAGTACCATTTCCATCGTCACCTCCGGAGACATCATTAAAACAAAATATGAAAAATCAGTGTGAGTGATTGGAGCTAGGGCGACGGAAACTATTGGAATGGTTTCATAACTTACCAACCCACTCAAAAAAGTTAATACTAGCTAGGAAATTGTTGGGTCTAAAAGGGGAACTTCTGCAGTCTCTTATTGTTCATATTTCTCAATTTATGCATTCTCCTCAAACTCAATCTCTACATTCTCCTCTATATCAACTTGAGGTTTAGGAGGGGCCTCTCTCCTATAGGTGCATTCGCAACTTGGGCCTCACCTCTAGCAGGCGCTACCATTCCTTAATTTTACCCCTTGCTCATCCTCTTCCTTGTCCTCTTGTCACTAGCTCATTTTCTAGGTCATTGATGGGAGTTGTTGGCCTGACACCATTGTAGCAAGTGTCAACCATTTGCAGACGAAAAAGTGAAAGAGGTTAGATACAAGTTTGGATGACCAGATAATAATTGGAAACATGTTTTAGCACAAAAAGAGGATTGAATAAAAAATATAAAAGAGATTGTCTAAAGTCATGTAGTCTTTCAAAGAAAAGTATAAAAGAGATTTCCTAAAGTCATACAAGCCGTATGAAAAAAAGTATAATCATCTTCATACCGTTCCACAAGACTCTATAGACTGATTCTGGTACAATAAGATCAATGAATCTAGGGCTCTGATTCTTACTAAGTCATGACCCCAAAATACGCCGTGAGTGGCACCCACTCTAACTCTCTCGTAAAAAAATTATTATGACAACCCAAGTAGTAATTAAACAAATTAGTAATTTAAGATGTTGAAATAGGTTAAACTAACAGATCAAGATTGAGTTCTCATAAACTCAAACAAACTAGATAGCTTAGACAAAAAATTATATCGACCTATCGTACCGAACCCGTCGAGAGGCCCAGGTGGCTCGGCAGCACCACCAAGATGCCTGGTAGGATTTTATGGGCCAAAGCAATAGGAAATAGGGAATTTTGGCAGTTTATCATGGGTGTTAGCTTGCAGTTTATGGCGCTGCCAGAGGATTTGGGCAGTTTTCCCCAAAAATTATACCAGTCTGTCCGTATCATGCCCGACAAGAGGACCAGGTGTCCCGTCGGCATCGCAGTATGCCTGGTAGGATTTTATGGCCGAAGCAACAGAAAACATGCAATTCCGCCAGTTTTTCACGAGTGTTAGCCCATGATTTATGGAGATGCCTTGGGATCTAATAAACTTTCCAAATGAATCATACGTACCCGTCCGTAATGAGATCGAAAAGAGGCTCAGGTAGCCCTATGGAACCGTAGGACACCTTGCAGGATTTTATGGGCCAAGCAATAGGAAGCGGGAGATTTTGGTAGTTTTTCGTGGGTGATAGCCCATGGTTTGTGGCGCTGCCTGGTAATCCGAGCCTAATTTCTCAAAAAATTACACTGACTCATCTATAACAAGCCTCGCAAGAGGCTAGGTGTTCTGATGGCGCCTCAGGACTCCTGATATGATTTTATGGGCCAAGCTACAAGAAATAGGCGATTTTAATAATTTTTTGCGGGTGTTAGCCCATGGTTTATGCCATTGCCTGGGGATCCAATTCAACTTTCCTTAAAAGTTACACCAACCCATCTGTAACAAGTCCACAAAAAGATCCAAGTGGCCTAGTGGTACCAAATGATGCCTAGTAGGATTTTATGGTCCAAGAAATAAAAATGAGGTGATTTCGGCAGTTTTTTGTGGGTATTAGCCCATGGTTTGTGGCGCTGCCAGAGGATCTGTGCCAAATTTCCAAAATATTGCACCAACTTGTCTGTAATGAGCCCAACAGGTAGCTTAGGTCATCCAATGGTGTTGCAAAATGCCTGGTAGGATTTTATGGGCCAAGAAATAGGAAACAATCAATTTTGGCAGTTTTTGTAGGTATTAGCCCACGGTTTGTGGCGCTGCCCGGGGATCCAAGCCAACTATCCTAAAAAATTACACTGACCCATCTATAATGAGCCTCATAAGAGGTCCAGGTGGCCCGGTGGTGTCACAGGACGCTTTGTGTAATTTTATAGGCTAAGCAACAGGAAACAGGCGATTTCAACAGTTTTTTGTGGGTGTTAGCCCATGATTTATGGTGCTGCCCATGGATCCATGCTAAATTTCCTGAAAATTACATTGGCCTATCCATAATGAGCCTAGAAAGAGGCCCAAGTTCCCCTTCAGCATCGCAGGATGCCTGGTAGGACTTTATGGGCGAAGCAATAGGAAACAGGCAATGTCAGTAGTTTTTCATGGGTGTTAGCCCACGGTTTATAGCACTGCCTAGGGATTTGAGCTACCTTTCCTGAATAATTAAACCTACCCATCCTTAATAAAGCTAGCAAGAGGACTAGTAGGTCTGGTAGTGCCGTAAGATGCTTGGTTGGATTTTATGAGCCAAGCAACACGAAATAAATGATTTCAATAGTTTTTTGTAGGTGTTAGCCCATGGTTTGTGATGCTGCTCGGGGATCTGAGCCAACTTTCCCAAAAATTCTCACTGAACCATCTATAACAAGTTCCACAAGAGGCCTAGATAGTCCAATAGTGCCATAGGATGCCTGGTATTATTTTATGGGTAAGCAATAGAAAACAGGCGATTTCAGCAGTTTTTTTATAGGTGTTAGCCCATGGTTTATGGCGCTGCCAGGGGATCCGGACTAACTTTCAAAAATAAATCCTACCTAACAATCCTAATGAGCCTGGAAAGAGGCCTAGGTAGGTTGTGGTGCCGCAGGATACTTTGCAAGATTTTATGGACCAAGCAATAGGAAGCGGGCGATTTCGATAGTTTTTCATAGGTGATAGCCCATACTTTGTGGCACTGTCCAGTTATATGAGCCTAATTTCTCATAACATTACACCAACCCATCTATAACAAGCCGGCAAGAGGCCCAGGTGGCCCGAAGGTGCTGCAGGACTCCTGGGATGAATTTATGTGCTAAGCAACAGGAAATAGGCTATTTCAGTATTTTTCGTGGGTGTTAACCCACGATTTATGGCACTGCCTGGGGATCTGAGACTACTTTCCTGAAAAATTTCATTGACCCATGCGTAACGAGTCTGGCAAAAGACCTAAGTGGCCCTGTGGTGCCACAGGATGCCAAGTAGGATTTTATGGTCCAAGAAATAGGAAACAGGTGATTTCAGCAGTTTTTCATAGGTTTCAGCCCACTATTTAAGGTGATACCTATGGATTTGAGCTAACAATCCTAAAAAATTACATTAACCCATCTATATTGAGCCTAGTAAGTGGCCTGATGGCATCGCAGGATGCTTTGTATAGTTTTATAGGCCAAGCAATAGGAAACAGGCGATTTCGACAGTTTTTCGTGGGTATTAGCCTACTGTTTATAGCACTGCTCATGGATCCGGGCCAACATTCTTGAAAAATTGTTATGTCTCTTCCGTATAAAGCTCGGCAAGAGGGCCTAGTGTCCTGGTAGAGCCGCAAATGCCCCGTAGGATTTTATTGTCCAAGTAACAACAAATAGTCGATTTTGGTAGTTTCCCGTGGGTGTTGGCCCATTATTTGTGGCGCTGCCCAGAGATCCAAGCCAGCTTTCCAAAAAAATTACCGACAAGTCTGTAATAGGCCTGACTAGAGGTCCAGGTAGCCCGGCAGCACCATAGGATGCCTGGTATGATTTTATGGTCTAAGCAATAGGAAATTGGTGATTTCAGCATTTTTTCATGGGTGATAGAAATGGTTTGTGGCACTACCTGGGGATCCGAGCCAACTTTTCTAAATAATTACACTGACATGCCATTAATGAGCCTGGCAAGAGGTCCAGGTGGCCTAGTGGGGCCACAGAATGCCTTTTAGTAGGTGTTAGCCCTTTGTTTTTGGCGCTGCCCAGAGATCCAGGCCAACTTTCCCAAAAAAATTACACTGACTCGTTCGTAATGGATCCCAACAAGAGGTCTTGGTGGTCCGGCAGCCGCAGGACGCATGGTAGGATTATATGGTCCAAGCAATAGGAAACAAGCAATTTTGGTAGTTTTTCGTGGGTGTTAACCTATGGTTAGTGGTGCTGATCGGTGATCCATGCAAACTTTTCCAAAAAATTACACTAACCCATCCATAAAAATCCTGACGAGAGCCCTAGGTGGCCTGACGGCGTTGCAGGATGCCTGGTAGGATTTTCTGGGCCAAGCAACAAGAAACAAGTAATTTTGGTAGTTTATCGTGGGTGTCAGCCCATTATTTATGGCACTACCAAGGGATCTGAGCCAACAATCCTAAGAAATTACACCGAGCCTATCCATAATGTCTATCTGTAATGATCTCAGTAAGAGGCCTAGGTGGCCTGATGGTGTTGCAAGATGCTTGGTAGAATTTTATAGGCCATGCAGTCGGAAATAAGTGATTTCAACAATTTTTTCTAGGTGTTACCCGATGGTTTATGGCATTACCCATGGATCCTGGCCAACTTTCGTGAAAAATTATAATGACTCGTCCATATAGAGCTCGACAAGAGGGCCAAGTGTCCTGGTAGAGTTGCAAACACCCAGTAGGATTTTATGGGCCATGTAACAAGAAATAGTCGATTTCAGTAGTTTTTCATGGGTGTTAGCCCACTGTTTGTGGTGCTGCTCTGAGATACCGCCCAACTTTCCCCAAAAATTACCCACATTTGTAACGATTCTGACAAGATGCCCAGGTAGCCCGGCAATGCTGTAGGACGCCTGGTATGATTTTATGGTCCAGGCAACTGGAAATTGGCGATTTCAGCATTTTTTCATGGGGTTTAGCCAATGGTTTGTGGCACTGCCCTGGGACTTGAACCAACTTTTGTAAAAAATTACACTTACTACCTATAAAGAACCTGGAAAGAGGTCCAGGTGGCATTGTAGGGACACAGTATGTTTTGTAGGATTTCATTGTCTAAGCAACAAGAAAAAGGCAATTTCAGCAACTTTTTTCATGTGTTAGCCCATAGTTTGTGGCGCTAGCTAGGGATTCGGGCCAACGTTCCCAAAAAACTATACTGACCCATCTATAACGAGCCCGGCAAGATGCACAGGTGGCTCGGCGGTGCCGTAGGATGCCCTGTAGGAATTTATGGGCTAAGCAACAGGGAATAGGCAATGTCGACAATTTTTCGTGTGTGTTAGCCCACAGTTTATGGCGTTGCCCGGGGATCCAGGCCAATTTTCCCAAAAAATTAGACTAACCCATTCATAATAAGCGCGGCAAGAGGTCCAAGTGGCCCGGCGACGTTGATGGATGCCTGGTGGATTTTAGTAACCATGCAACAGGAAACAAGCAATTTAGGTAGTTTTTTCATAGGTGTTAGCCCATGGTTTTTAGCGCTGCCCGGGATCTAGGCAAACATTCCTAAAAACTTACACCGACCCTTTCATAATGAGTCCGGCAAGAGGACCTGGTTGCTTGGAGTCACCGTAGGACGCATGGTAGGATTTTATAGGCCAAGCAATAGGAAACAAATGACTTCTGCAGTTTTTCGTGGGTGTTAGCCCATGGTTTGTTGCGCTGTTCGGGGATTCAGGCCATCTATCCCTAAAAATTACACCGACCCATTTGTAACAAGCTCGATGAGAGACCCAGGTGTCCCGGTAATGTCATAGGATTCCTGGTAAAATTTTATGGTCCAAGCAATAGGAAACAAGAGGCCCTGGTGGCTCGGTGGTACATAGGATATTTGGTAGAATTTTTGGGCCAAACAATAGGAAACAAGCTATTTTGACAGTTTTTCATTAGTGTTAGCCCACGATTGTTAGTGTTCTCTGAGGATTCGGGTCAATATTCCAAAGATATTTTACCTACCCATCCATAACAAACCCGACAAGAGGCCCAAGTAACTCGATGGTGGCGCAGGACGCTTGGCAAGATTTTGTGGGCAAGATTTCATGGGTTTTAGCACACGGACTGTGGCACTGCTCAAAGATTTTGAGACAAATTCCTCTAAAACTTACCCTAACCCATTCGTAACGAGCCTGGAAGAGGGCGAGGTGGCCCCGCAGTGCCATAGGATGCCTGGTATGATTTAATAGCCTAAGCAATGGGAAACATGTGATTTCAGCACTTTTTCATTGGTGTAAGCCTATGGTTTGTGGCACTTCCCAGGGATCTGAGCTAACTTACCTTGAAAAAATACATCGACCTGCTCGTAACAAAACTGTTAAGAGGCCAAGGTGGCCCAACAGCACCACAGGAAGCTTGGCGGGATTTTGTGGACCAATAAACAAGAAACAATAAATTTAGGCAATTATTTTGTAGGTGTTAGCTCATGGTTTGTGGTGTTGCTCAGGGATCTAGGCCAACTTTCCCAGAACATTACACTAACCCACTTGTAATGAGCGCATCAAGAGGTCCAGGAGGCCCGGCGTCACCATTGGATGCCTGCTAGGATTTTATGGGCCAAGAAACGGGAAACATGTGATTTCAGTAATTTTTCGTGGGTATTGGCCCATAATTTTGTGGCACTACTTATGGATCCAGGATAACATTGTCAAAATATTACACCACCATATTCGTAACGAGCCTAGCAGGAAGTTCAAGAGGCTTAGCAGTGCTTTAGGAAGCGTAGTAGGATTTTATGGGCCAAACAATAGGAAACTGGCGATTTTAGCAATTTTTCATGGGTGTTAACCCACGGCTTGTGCCATTGCTGGGGATCTGGGCCAACTTTCACAAACAATTACACCAACCTCTTCGTACCAAACCCATCGAGAGGCCCAGGTGGCCTAGAGGTGTCGCAAGATGCCTAGTAGGATTTTATGGGCTAAGCGATAGGAAACAAGCAATTTTGGGAATTTTTTGTAGGTTTTAGCCCATGGCTTATTGCGCTGCCTAGGGATCCAGGCCAGCATTCCCGAAAAATTATACTAACTCATCCATAATGAGACCAGCAAGAGGCCAGGTGGCTCGGCGATGCCGCAGGATGCCTGGTTCGATTTTATGGACCAAATAACACGAAACATGTGATTTTGGTAGTTTTTCATTGGTGTTAGCCTATGGTTTGTAGCGCTACCTAGAGATCCAGGCTAACTTTCCTGAAATATTACACCAACCCGTCCATAACGATCCCGATAAGAGGCCCAAATGGCTTGGGAGCACCACTGGATGCCTTAAAGGATTTTATTGGCCAAGCAACTTGAAATAAGTGACTTCAGCTTGGGCCATGCAACATACAAATAGTTGAATGTTGTTGTGTTATCACTCATGATCGTCGACTTCGTTTCTGTCTTCATTATCTTATAAATATCCTTAAGCCTCCATTTTTCTTCCACATCATTACACTCCAACCACATTGTATAGGTAACCTATTTATCTTCCACTATACCTTGAACTTCTCCATTCCACCACCAGTCAGCTTGAGATCCACCAAAGGACCTTCTAAATACCCCTAGTACCTTAGTAGCTACTTTTCTAATGTAACTAGTGGTCATGTCCCACATGTTGTTCACATTCGCATTATTACTACAAGCCCTCATACTACTCAACTTCTGCCTCATCTCCTATGAAAGGGAAGGATTCAAGCCCTTCATCTAATCCTCGATCAGTCATAAAGGACCTTTTTCCTCTTATCCCTCTTAATTTTTAAATCTTTTACCAAAAGCATATGTTGTGTGGAAATATTTTCACTCGAAATAACCTTACAATCATTACAAAGGCCTCCATCACCCTTCTAAAAGAGTAAGTAAATAATTTGAGACTTAGTTACCCTACTACGAAAGGTAACCAAGCGATTTTTCCTCTTCAAAAAACATGAGTTAACAATGACCAGCTAAAAGACTTCAGAAAAATCCAAGAGAGATAACCCACCTCTGTTCCTTTCCCCCAATACCAATCCTCCATGAACATCTTCATAACCACTAGAAGTTGCACTGATATGTCCATTAAAATATCTCACAATGAAGGTCTTTTTGGTGTTCAGGATGCCTCTCATAACCTCATCTAAATTCTCCTAAAAGATCTTTTTGACATCCTTATCTAGTCCTACCACTTGAATAGCATAAGCACTAACAACATTCATAATATATCTACCAATAATAAGTTTAATCAGCATCATCTTATCATTAATCCTCGTAATCTCAGCCACATACTCTCTAAGGTCCTCGTCTGGATACTGACTCCATTTCTATCCATAGATCCTCCGGAGTACCATAATTTAAACCCATCCACGTTCTAAGATTTGGTACTTACCCATCTATTCTCCTAAACACATGCTATATTAATATGTTTCCTCTTAAGACTCTTCACTATCCCTATGAACTTCTTTATAAGTGACCCTATGTTCCACGATCCTACTCTTAACTTCACTAAGCATGTCCCCCTCTTACCATTACTTCCCCTCATCTTCAAATCCAACTAAAGACATGACCTTAGTCTATCATTAGTCTCTGACACCACGAAACTAAGAACAGATAACTCTATAGACTATAGTAGATCAAGAAGATACAAAAACTCAAAATAGAGCAACAATCCAATGATACAATAGTATACTGTATATAGAGCATTAAAATATAATGTAGAACAATGAACAAAACTCAGTACACAAAAATGAGAAATAAAAAACAATAATTGTGGGAAATTCAATAAGCTCTCTAAAAATAAGTTTCCCACAATGAACAAGTCAAAGGAAGGAAACTCAATTCCATTCATAATAAATAGTCAACAAATCAATTCAAGGAAATTGATGTATCTCTACAACAAACAAGTAAAGGAAGAGAAACCCAATTCAATTTCACAATAAACAAGTTAAATACTAGCAACTCAATTCAAGAAAATTGATACATTTTCACAATAAACAAGTTAAAGAAGAGAAAACCAATTTAATTTTACAATAAACAAGTTAAATATCAATAAAGCAATTGAAGAAATTTGATATATTTTCACAATAAACATGTCAAAGAAGAGAAAACCCACTCAATTTCACAACAAACAAGTCAAATAACAGTAACCCAATTCAAGAAAATTGACCTATTTTCACAATATATATATTAATTTTCAAACCTAGGACAAGAAATAAAAGAAGAACGAAAGGATAGAACCTGGTTTATATTTTACTAAAAAGCATTTTCTTAATTCTTCATTAGAATCCATTGAAACCCGACAAAATTTGGTATAGAAATTGGCCACTGGAATCTTTTGCCGGCACTAGAAAACCTCCTTTCGTTAAAAAAATTATAACAATTAATTGAGTTGATAAAATGACAACGAATATATTCGTCCTGGTAGTTTGAGGTCATTAATATCTTGCTAGTAGAACATATATTTTAACTTCATTACGTTGTTTCATTACAGACGAAAAGAGAAAAATGGAAAGTTTTAAAAAAAATACAAGAAGGTGCAAGTTAGAATACGTTGAGTAAAATTTAGGTTAATCTTTACATTGTTGCTTACTCTGTAAACTTTCTATTCGTTTTCGCATATCTAAATATCTAGTTTTCATCCTCCACGATTTTTTCTAAAACATGCTACATGGAACAATGTCCATTTCTCATGGTAGTCATAAATTGGACAAATAGGTGTTTCATGTAATATTTTAGTTTATAATAGAAGACTTACTCTCTCTATTCAATTTTGTTTTTTAATAAAGACCTATTGGTCCATTTTATTTAAAAATAGAAAAGCTCAGTCCATACAGCCGAGACTAAAATTAGACAAAATAGCATAACAAAATACAATCAATTTAGGAAAGGGAAAATAGATGGACAATTCTAGAAAGAGGAAAATGAAGCATCCAGATCTTCGATGTCGGTGCTTGTGTTTTGAGGTTCCCCACAGAGAACAATCTTCAAGAATCTTGACGGCACTAGAATATTATCATAGTATAGGGGAAGAAGAACATTGAACACTTTTTCCTCGTAAATCCATCATTGTTAGGATTTTCCGACGACTCTTTTTCATTCTTTCTCAGTTTTCTCGATTGGCCTGAAGATCTTTTCCTTGATGAGCAGGAGTCTCCGGCAATTGGGTTTCTCTCTCTTGACCCAATCTCTCAGATCCAAAAATCACTCGAGTTGTACATTTTTGAATCAAACCAAAACCCTAGAAATTGGAGAAAGTATTTGGGCCGATCCATTGACAGCCCCATCTTCTAAAACCATTTTGTAGGGTATAGCGAACCAACAACTTTTCTTCAATACATCGTTCCAGCAAAGAGTTCTGGGGACGTCATTACTCCAAATTCCAACGAGAAGCAGATTGGAGATGTTTTCTGGCGACATCTACAATCTTTATTTGCCAGTATTTTTCTAGCAACATTAAACAATTTTGCGACCAAGACTCCTGGTGATATATTCCAATCTCTTGTTATTTATTATTTTAATCAATTTTATCTTTTTTGTTTTCTTTTTCCATATCCAGTTTATTATGCTTAAGGATTTTTTAGACGAGGGTTCCCAGGAAACAACCTCTCTACCTCTGTGAGGTTATTTTAAGGCCTGCATACATGGAGGGCTCCCTTGGTGGAACAGAACGAGGAGGTTGATACAAGGGAATTACCGAGTTTTGTTTACCCTTCCCAGACCCCACTTGTGGGATTCTACTAGATATGTTATTGTTGTTGTTTATCCAAGAAGCACTATTAGGTGAATTTGACATCTCAAATTTGTTCTCTTTTCTTAAGTCTGTAATTCAATAGATTGAATCCCACAATAGAGACTGATACCACCATTGAATTTTAAATTCTTAAAAGATTAACCAAGCTTCCTGTACAGCTACTCTAATGGCTTGCTAATCAATGTAGCGTTTCTTCTTCAAAAGTCGAAAAGAGTAACTTTGAAACCTTCAACAACAGCTTGAATTCCTTTAGTCTCTTCTTTAATGGATTTAACCCAATTAGGTTAAACCGCAATCTAAGTCAAGAATATGGATATTGTGTGTTGTTTTATGTGCTATGTTACTTGTGTATGAATAATAAGTTGATGTAGTAAAACACTAATCTCAATCTTTGAGTCCTGATTTCATATCGTTTGCAACATCTCAAAGCTCTCACCACATGTATAGTATTTTAACCAACTAAAAAATATTTCAGATGTCAAATATTGAATTAGTAGTCCATTTCTCTGCACTTCTCTTTTGCATCCATTGTAACAACTATCTTGAGATGAGAAGTCCCACATCGGCAAAACATATGAGAGATGCTAGGTATATAAGTAAAGTACTGGTCTATATACTATGAAACGCTTTATGTAGTGAGCCCAAAGGGACAAATCTGTGATGGGCTAGGCCCAAGAGCGGAAAATACTTCACAGTGTTAGGCTAGGTGGTACTAGAGCCACTCTTGTGTCAGCTTTGTTGATGTGGGTCAGAGTTTATTTGCATTTAGGCGAATCCTGGTGAAATGGGACGAACCTCTGAGTCTATGGAGTCCCAAGTGGTGGGGCAAACCTCAGTAAGGACGCTGAGTCCATAGAGGGGGTGTATGTAACAACCCATCTGGAGATGAGAAGTCCTACATCGGCAAAACACAAGATATATGTTGGGTATATAGGTAAAGGACTAGTCTATATATTGTGAGATGCCTTTTGGGGTGAGTCCAAAGGAACAAATCCGTGATGGGCTAGGTCCAATTGCAGACAAAAATTTACAGTGTTGGGCTAGTTCATTACATCCGTACTACGCATTGTGAAACAATCAACCCTAATTCTGTCACAACCTGGACCTGGGGTCTAGGAGTGACATGGAGAATGGGAACCTAAGAGTCCCCAAACAAGACTCACCAAAATTAACCACATAGTTCTAAGGAATAGGAGAGTAGGACTCACGCTATGGGGATATCCTTGGAAAAGAGATTACCATGAATTCACATAGCATATAAAAAACAAATAATGACTAAGGGGCGGGTAAGTATGACTATCGCTATAGGGGTAATTCGGGACTTAAGATCTTCCACACTTCCACTCAAACATACATATATAGCATAATTCCCATAATCAAACCATAATAGTTATAACCAAAAGATAACCATGATTATATGGTTCAAATACAACACATAACACATTGATCCGATGAGAGTCTACAAGATGCCGAATAATGCCTCTGGTCATAAGATAGGACAGGGGCCAAGACATGTTCCGAGCTCACCCTCAAAGTATAGATAACATAAACAAGAGTAACTTAAGGTAGAGGAATGGTGGCTTGTCCTTGGATGATATGACTCACCACAACCAATGCCTCAAAATCTGAGCGAGCCATCGAGCAGTGGATGAAAGTAATCTCCGGTCTCTACATGGTGGGATCATGTAGGCAAAAGTATGATATTAGTACGTTTGAATGTACTAATTATGCGGGGTGCAATGCATGAAGCTAATTAAAACCTGTATATCAATGTTAGATGAAAAAGGCACATAATGTAGAAAGAGATTTACAACAAGGAATGTAATACAACAAGATGCTATGAAATTCATGATGCATGAATGCAAATGATGCTCATATATAATGGAGATGTAACCTTAACCAACATGAGTAAGACCAAGCTAGCTATTACTTGGAATCCCAAAGAAATCTCCTTAACGGTAAAGAGGTGGTCTACTTGCCAAGGGTAAACCATACTTCACCTTACGGGACAACTCCCATTTCGTATAAAGTAACCTTCCTTACGGGACAACTTCCATTTCGGATAGGATTTTCAAAAATCACAAATCAAATAAAACTATTTCTTCTCCTTACGGGACAACTCCCATTTCGGAGGCATCTTTCCTTATGATACAACTCCCATTTTGGAAACGAAACCTATGTTAGGCAGATTGTTCAAGGAAAGAGAGCAAAACCTCTATCCATAGGTGCTAACTCATCATTCTACAAGAATATATATACGTATACATATATACATGCTTTCAAAGACAATATTTATTTCCAAGATCATTTCAATGCACCCTTAATCTTCAAAGCCAAATACCATTCAGAGGAATTCATACTTAGACACAAATGCCAGAATTATAGCTTCATAGTCAATATACTCATGCATAGGAATAGCCTATTCGTATACAAAATGGTGCAAGCACCCAAAATGCTCAAAGAGCTATATTCAATAGACATATATGTGATCACATTCTTGTCATATCCAATATTTTATCAAAATCATATCATAGAACATAATTGAGCTTAACCCATAACATAATTTCCATAAATTCTCATGAATATGAAAGCATATGCTATGTATGATATCAAGAAGGAATGGGTAATTAGGATTAGATCCAAAATCAACAATATTTTGTGAAACTAAAGTAAATACACAATTAAATCCATATTTAAATCCAACATAAGTTCACCCATGCATAAACAAGCTTATAAGAATGGACATGCCTACTTGTAATTTCATAAACCCAAAAGTAAACTTTCATACAATGGTTTAAATCACATTATAATCATCAAATAAACACTACCCATGCATCAGTAGAATTTTAGGAATCATAATGTTCAAAACCCCAAATTAAAGTAAGCAAAATCTATGTAGGTTTTCTTGAAAATAATTTTGCGTCTCCTTGATTGGAAGGAATCAACAATTAACCCACATACCTTAGATCTTGAGTTTCGTGAATTGAGTTGGGAAAGAACAGAAGCTTGGAAGTTGGTCTTGGAATCCAAAACTTGTTCTTTAGTTTCCTTGAATTTGTATTGGAGTTTCGATGGAGGCTCTTGAGAGAATTGAAAGTGCATTTGAGATGAAAGTAACGAGTTTGATCTTTTGGAATAAGGTTTAGGTCTTTTGGGGAGGTTAAGATAGCATTGGAAGTCCAAAAAGGTCATTAGAGTAATTAAAATTTACAAAAATTTCATTAGTGAACGTATGGAAAAATTTGCAAAGTGTTGCCTCGCGATAGGCTTGACCGGTCCTGTGGCACTCCACGGGTCATGTTGAGTGCCTGTGAGATAATACTTAGCCTCAAAATTGCAATTGGAACACTTGAGAAAATGTTAGCATCGACGTCACTTTGACGGCCACTTTCATGGACCATGTGGTCTTACACGGATCGTGTAGCGGTTCATCCAACCATACTTGGTGGGAAAAATAGGAGCAGGAGGCTCCACGCCTGGCCAGACGGCTCGACAAGCATGCCACGGCCCGTGAAGATGGCTATGGCATAAAACTTATCCACAAAACTCCCCCTCATGTCAACGTTGTCTCATTTGCACACTTCATGACCCTACATATGGTTAGTGGCAAGCCACATGGCCTATGACGCTGTCCATGACACATATCTTAGGCCAACAATGGCCTTTTCCAGTCCTAGCTGACCCAAATGGCCCGTCAAAGGCATCACTGCCCATCAAGCTGTCTGTTTGACACCACTGCACAAGTGGGTGTCACAAAAATGATCAAAACTCTTTCATCCAACATAGTAATTAGGTGAAACCAAGTGCCTTGAGAAGCTAACTCAAAGGGCTTCCCATTCCTTATGCCAAAAATGGCCTTTTCCATCCCCAAGAGAATTTTAAGGCCAACATAGGTTGGAGGAACATCTACATAACTAGTTCCCTCACAATTGATGGAAGTATCAAAATCTATATTTTAGCCTGTGAAGATTTTGCGAGATCAAAACAAAAATGATAAGAGGAGCCAGTGATAAGAGGATGAGGTAGAGGATGAGCAAGGGGTAGAGGTCAAGAAAGGGTAGTGCCGTAGAGGTGAGGCCCAAGCTTAGAATTTACCTAAAGGAGAGATCCCTCACACACCTTAGGTTGAGATAGAGAAGAATGTAGAGATTGAGGTTGAGGAGAATACAGAAATTTAGGAAAATGCACATGCTGGACCTGCAGGAATTTCCCCTCTAGACTCAGTACTTACCTAGCAAGTATTGACTTTTTTGAGAGGGTTGGCCAGTTATGGAACCATTCTCACGATTTCTGTTACCCTAGCTCCAATCACTCACCCTGGTTTTTGATCTCTTGGCTTAATGATGTCTCTGTATGTGACTATGAAAATGGTATTAGAAACAAAGGCACAAGGGACATGCTACATTTGTATGAAGTTTTTCATTTAATAAATGAAACTCAAGAATGTAAGGTAGTATGTGAATCGGCACAATAAGAAGACAAATGAAAAAATCCAGCACAACAAGGTTTATCAAGTTGATGTAATGGACAACACATCTTGTACTAAGAAACAAGAAGATATAAAGGAAAAAGCATAGCAAGTTGCTCTAAGATTTATCATACTCAAGCAGTAGGTTCTAAGAGAATGAGAAATACTAATGAGGAGTCATAAGTTAAAAGATGTGGTACTTCAAAAAAAGAGAAGGATCATTCTTTGCTTTCGAAAATAACTACAGAAAGACCGTAAAATAAAACACTGCACTGGCGATGGACACCAGATCTTGACAAGAAATTAGGCGAGGTTGTTCACGAATTAGGATAAAAAGATAAGCACTTAATGATTTAGTTTTCATTCAAACACAGAGAAGTAGAAAAAACAAGAACATTAGTTAATGAAAATAGTAACTTGACATTTTCTGATTGTTCACAAATTTACTATTAAAGTCTCATTATTAGTCTTATCCTGTCGATTTAGCCCCTACTTGACATGTTCGGGGAAGGATGTGTGTGCCAGGTTTGACTAAGAAATAGCTCACCTACTGTCTAAAGGTATCCAGATATGAAAAAGAGTAGACAGGATATCCTAGTTATGACATTTATGATTCAAGGTTTTGTCCAATTTTCCTAATATTTTTCATCTTTATGGTCGAAGAAACAAAAACGAGGTGATTGTAGCAGTTTTTTATTGGTGTTACACATGGTTTGTGGGGCTTCCTGGGGATCCATGCCAAATTTCCTAAAGAATTGCACCAACCTGTCTATAACGAGCCCGGTAAGTGGCTTAGGTAGTTTGGTGGCGTCACAAAACTTCTGGTAGGATTTTATGGGCCAAGCAATAAAATTACACTGACCCAGTAGGATTTTATGCCAATTTTCCAAAAAAATTACACTGACCCATCCGTAATGAGCACAAAAAGATGCCTATGTGGTCCAGCGACATTGCAGGATGGCTGGTACGATTTCATGAACCATCCAACAGGAAACAAGCAATTTCGGCAGTTTTTTGTGGGTGTTAGCCCATAGTTTTTGGCGATGCCCAGGAGTCCTAGCCAACTTTCCAAAAAAATTACACTTACCCATTCGTAACGAGCCCGATAAGAGGCTCTGGTGGCCCACTAGTGCCAGAAGGCGCCTGGTAGGATTTTACGAGCCAAGCAATAGGAAACAAGCAATGTCGGTAGTTTTCCGTGCGTGTTAACAAATGATTTATGGGGTTGTCCAAGGAACTGGGATAACTTTCTTAAAATATTATATCGACATGTCCGTATCATGCCCGGAAAGAGGCCTTCATGGCCAGGCAGTGATGCTGGATGCCGGGGAGGATTTTATGAGCCAAGCAATAGAAAACAGGAGATTTTGGTAGTTTTTCTTAGGTATTAGCCCACGGTTTATGGCGATGCCTGGGGATCCAGGCAAACATTTCCAAAAAACCACACCAACCCATCCACTCGGCAAGAGGCCCAGGTGGTCCTATGGTGCCGCAGGATGCCTGGTAGGATTTTATGGGATAAAGAACACAAAACAAAAAATTTTAGCAATTTTAGGTAGGTGTTAGCCCATTGTTTTTGGCGCTGCCCAGGGATCTAGGCCAACTTTCCCAAAAAATTACGCCAAATTGTCCGTAATGAGCCTAACAAGAGGCCCTGGTGGTCCGACGGTGCCGCAAGATGCATTGTAGGATTTTATGGGATAAGCAATAGGAAATAGGGGGTTTTAGTAGTTTTTCGCAGGTGTTAGCCTACGGTTTGTGGCGCTGCTCGGTGATCCAGGCCAACTTTTCCAAAAAATTATACCGATAAATCCATAACAGGCCCGATGAGAATCCTAGGTGGCCCGACAGCATCGCAGGATGTCTGGTGGGATTTTATGGGCCAACCAATAGGAAACAAGCAATTTTGGTAGTTTTTCATGGGTACCAGCTCATGATTTATGGCACTGCCCAGGGATCTGGGCCAACAATCCTAAAAAATTACACCGAGCCCATCCGTAGCGAGCCCAGTAAGAGGCTTATATGGCCAGATGGTGTCACAAGATGCTTAGTAGAATTTTATCAGCCTAGCAATATGAAACAGGTGATTTTGACAGTTTTTCGTGGGTTTTAGCCCTTGGTTTATGGTACTTACCATGGATCCATGCCAACCTTTGTGAAAAATTATAATGACTTGTTAGTGTGGAGCTTAGTAAGAGGGCCAAGTGTCCTGGCAGAGCCGCAAACACCCAGTAGGATTTTATGGGACAAGTAACAAGAAATAGTCGATTTCTGTAGTTTTTCATAGGTGTTAGCCCATTGTTTGTAGCGCTGCCCATAGATCCCACCCGAGTTCCCGCCAAAATTACCGAAATGTCTGTAATGATCTTGGCAAGAGGCTAGGTAGCCCAGCGATGTTGTAGGATGCCTGGTATGATTTTATAATCCAAGCAACTGGAAATTGGTGATTTTAACATTTTTTCATGGGTTTTAGCCAATGGTTTGTGGCACTGCCCGGGGACTTGAACCAACTTTTGTAAAAAATTACACCAACCTTCCTGTAAAGAGCCTGGCAAAAGGTCCAAGGGGAACAACAAGGCTGTAGTATACCTTGTAGGATTTCATGGTCTAAGCAACAAGAAAAAGACGATTTCAGCAATTTTTCATGGGTGTTAGCCCATAGTTTGTGGCGCTAGCTAGGGATCCAGGCCAACTTTCCGAAACACTACATAGACCTATCTGCAACGAGCCTGGCAAGAGGCCCAGGTGGCTCGACGATTCCGTAGGATGCCTTGTAGGAATTTATGGGCCAAGCAACAAGAAACATGCAATTTTGATAGTTTTTCGTGGGTGTTAGCCCACGGTTTATGGTGCTTCCCGAGGATCTAGGCCAACCTTCCCAAATAATTAGACCGACCCATCCGTAACAAGCGTGATATGAGGCCCAGGTGGCTCGCCGGTGTTGATGGATGCCTGGTGGATTTTATGAACCATGCAACAGGAAACAAGTAATTTTGGTAGTTTTTTCATGGGTATTAGCCCATGGTTTTTAGTGCTACCCGAGGTTCTAGGCAAACTTCCTGTCATGACCCAAGCCTAGGGCTTAGATGTGACACAGCAAATGGGGAACTCGAAGGAACCCCAATCAAGCCTCTTAACTTGTCATTACACATCATTGGTTGCGGGAACATGTAAACGACATAAAGTAAGAATAAGTGGCAAAGGGGCTAAAGGATAGCTTGCAAAACATCATCATCAAGAGACAAAGAGTCAAACCTCATATAATAGATACATAACTTGTCCAACAAACACCACTAAATACATAGATAAGAATGGGGGCCAAGACAAGGTAACCGGGTCCACCCTCATAGTCATAATAAAACATCAAGTAGAGTGTCTCAATACAAAACAAGGGAAAACATAGAACAAGGTCCCCAAAATGGAGGACTCACCAACTAGCTTGAGTAGCACTGAACTAGCCACGTGGAGGAGGAGGATGATCAACTTGGGCTCTGGTTCCTACGTGGTGATATCATACAGGAAAGAGTATACATTAGTATGTTTGAATGTACTAATTATGTAAGATGCGATGCAACAAGAAATAGGCATTATAATCAAAATGCATAACAATAGGCAATAGGCATAATATAGCAATATGGAATGTATGATCAATGTTAGAGTAACACATGCTTAAATAACTCATGCTCATATAGGATACCATATGTGTAGAATATACCAAATTAGATTTACAAAGTACAAACCCCTTGGTAGGTTAGTGACGATGTCGCCCCATCCATTTAGGTGGTGAAGTACTAACCTTTCACTCGATTGATGAGTACAAACCCAACTCGGTTAGTGATAATGTTGCCCCATTAACTAGGTGCTGAAGTACTAACCGTTAATTCAGTTGATGAATACAAACCACTTGGTAGGTTAGTGATAACGTCTCCCCATCACTAGGTGGAGAAGTACTAACCCTTTCCTCGGTTAATGGGTACAAACCCGCATCTCGGTTATCCGGGTTCTTACATCCCTCGAATTAGCCATGGTCTAATGCAACACTTTATATAGAATTTATCTTGTACATAAGCTCATTTTATCATCATAATATCAATCATATCATATCTCATGCTTTGGACCTTTAATTCCACAAGAAATCCTAGCCGGACATATTATCAAACACTTGGGGGTGTGTAATAGGGGTAAAATACTATGCAATTTAGAGATGAAATCATGCAATAAAATCAGTTGTAACCATCGATCAACACCTTGTAACACCCCAAGACATTCACATCAAAACCCCTCGTCAAATCCAGCATTAGATCCAAGATTTAGAGCTCAAAACATACTAAAACAACTATACTTTCATGAACTCAAATCATTGTGCAGTAAATTCCTTAATACACAAGACCCACATGTAAAATCAACTTTAAAATCATGCAAATTGAGTAAAAAGGAGATTAGGGCACCATGGGTGGAATAATCCAATGGCTAAAGCCTACATACCTTAGCTTTAGAGAAGTTCTTGGTGAAGATTGAAAATGGACGCTTGAAGCTTAAAGGAAATCTTTAGTTCCAGATAAGGGTTTGAGACTTGCTTTTTAGAGTGAAAATATGGCTAAGTGTCTTGGGGAGTAATGGGAAATGTTTAGGATGATATAAGGGTGAAATTTGGCTAAGTATAGATAAAAACACGTTTAGAAAAACTTGAGCCCAACACTTAGAATATTTTGAATGAACATAAAAAAACAGGCACCATTTTAAAGCAGAGGCTCATTGTGTTTCCTCTCTAGAAATTGCATTCTTGAAATTTCACAATTGCTAAATCTTTGCTCATAAATCGGGGTTAGACCCTTTTATCCCTAATTTGGACCACCTGAATAAGAATATGGAGTCGAATTTTTGAAATAACAAACGAATTTTGAGGTATATGAAAATTAAAATTCCAGGCATTTTGAGGCACGTTTTTTGACACTTTTCGGGATCGTTTTCACTTTCCCAAAAAATTACATCATCCTATTCGTAGTGAGCTCGGCAAAAGGACCTGGTGGCTTGGTGGACCTGTCAGTGAATCCAAAAGTCTGTCAAGTCCTCTTTTGGGACAAAGGAAATATCTGTTTTCACGAATCCTCTCCTATGTTGGCCACGCAGTTAATGGGTTTGAGTGGGACACACTTTTACCCATTTCAGTGCTAATACTCCTCCCAGGACACAAACTCTCATCACCCAACCTCTTTGGGCAAGATTATCTATCCAATCTAAGGGAATTATACCCATTCAACTCTATCAGCAATAATTTCATCTATCACAGTCATCAACACACTCAACTCAGGACTTAGACTCAGTTAGACATTACTTTCAGACATCCAAGGTTCTAGATATCCCCCTAAGTTCATTATTCAAGTCTCCACCGAGAGCAATTTTTAAAAATCAAGTCACAAAAACATAATAAAGAACATATGTAGTAAGATTTAAACATGATAATTATCAAATTTGGGTACAAAAATATAGTTTAAAGAATAAGAACAAGGCAGAGAGGGAAGGTGATAGCGTATGCTTCCAGACAACTTAAGATTCATAAGAAGTATTATTCGACTCATGACCTTGAGATGGCAGTAGTGGTGTTCGCACTTAAAATATGGCATCACTATCTGTATGGAGTTCATGTGGATGTGTTCACTCACCACAAGAGCTTGTAGTACGTGTTCAGTCAGAAAGAGCTCAATCTACAGCAGAGGAGGTGGCTTGAGTTGCTCAAGGATTATGATATGAGCATCCTCTACCTCCCAGGTAAGGCTAACGTTGTTGCTGATGCTCTTAGCAGGATGTCTATGGGTAGCACTGCCCATGTGGAAGAGGGGAAGAGAGAATTACACAAGGAAGTGCGTAGATTGGCTCGATTGGGAGTGCAGCTTGAGGAGAACGATGAATGCAGGGTCAATGTTCAAAATGGTTTCACTTCATCCTTAGTTTTTGAGGTGAAGGAAAAGAAAGACCAAGATCCTATCTTACTACAATTGAAATAAGTGGTTCACAAGCAAAAGGTGATGGTTTTCTCCAAAGGGGAAGATGAGGTATTGAGGTACCAAAGGAGATTATGTGTACCCAATGTTGATGGTATTTGAGACAGAATCATGGATGAAGCTCATAGTATGAGGTATTTCATTCATCTTGGCTCCACCAAGATGTACCTCAAATTGAAGGAAGTCTATTGGTGGAATGGGATGAAGAAATACATTGCGGAGTTCATTTCCAAGTGCCCTAATGCCCAACAGGTTAAGGTTGAACATCAGAAACCTTGTGGTTAGCACAGAATTTTGAAATTCCAGAATGGAAATGGTAGGTGATTAACATGGACTTGATCATGGGTTTATCCTAATCCAGAAAGATGTATGATTCAATTTGGGTAATCGTAGACATGATGACTAAGTCAGCCCACTTCTTGGCGATGTAGACAACCTATACGGCTGAAGAGTATGCCCGACTTTACATTCGGGAGATTGTGAGGTTGCACGTGGTTCCCTTGTCTATCATCTTGGACAGAGGAGCTGAATTCACCTCTCATTTTTGGAGATCGTTTCAGAAGGGATTGGGTACGAAGGTGAATTTGAGTACAACTTTTCACCATCAAACAGAAGGGCAAACAGAGTGCACTATCCAGACTTTGGAGGATATGTTTTTTTGTGTGATTGTTCAAAGGAAACTAGGATGATCCCTTACAATTGATTGAGTTCGCGTATAATAATAGCTATCATGCCAGCATTCAGATGGCCCCATATGAGGTAATGTACGGGAGAAGGTATAGGTCTCTGATTGGCTGGTTCGAGGTGGGAGAAGCTGAGTTGATTGGTCCTGACCTCGTACACCAGTCTATGGAGAAAGTGAAAGTCATCCGGGAAAGGTTGAAGACAGCTCAGAGTTGCCAGAAGTCATATACAGATGTGAGAAGAAGGGATTTGGAGTTCGAGGTAGATGATTGGGTGTACTTGAAAGTGTCACCCATGAAGGGTGTCATGAGATTTGGCAAGAAAGTGAAGCTGAGTCCCCGTTACATCAGGCCATACCAGATTGTAAGAAGGATTCATAAATTGTTTACGAGTTAGATTTACCCTCCGAGCTAGATGGAGTTCACCCAGTGTTCTATGTATCTATGTTGAAAAAGTGTTTAGGGGATCCAACCTTAGCAATTCCTGTGGAGAGTATGGGTTTGAAGGATAGCTTATCGTACAAGGAAGTTCCAGTCCAGATCCTTGACCAACAGGTTCATAAGCTGAGAAACAAAGAGATAGCCTCAATATCCAAGATACTGCCCATGAAATTAAAGAAATTATTCAGGAACTTGCAAGAAAGCCATCAATTCATGATATCTAGACATGATTTCTTCATCCTAACTCTATATTGGCGCATGGAAGATCAATTCCATGCTTTTGAGTAGCCTTTACATACCTGAGAACGAAGAATTGTTGAAGAACTTTGAATTCTCCTCTGAAACCCTCACTTTGCCCTCCTCTTCTTTTCTCTGGCTTAGTGTAGAAATAAGACTTAGAATATTTTTGAGTCTTAAAACCCTCTTTCGTATGAAATATACTTCATAAACTAACCTGGGGATATAAAAATATGTTGGGACGGACAAAATTGTCATTCCTGAATTAAATGAAAAAAATTGTCTCCCCCATGCACTAGTGCGCATCGTTTTCGCGAAATTTTGATTTCTGTCGAATTTTTCAAAAACAACAAAGTCTTGTTCCATGTTCTCTCCGCGTCGTGGAAGGGGCATGGAAACCTTACTATTTTAAACTCATTTTGGAAAAACTAATTTGTGTCTTTTTGCGTTAAAGCCTAGTCGAGACTATTTTCCAACTCAGATTTTCGTACTGATCGCAATTCCGTTCTCGGATTTT
Organism: Solanum clarkiae; assembly: GCA_011800125.2. Lineage (NCBI taxonomy): Eukaryota > Viridiplantae > Streptophyta > Magnoliopsida > Solanales > Solanaceae > Solanum > Solanum clarkiae. The sequence continues at coordinate 6,433 of JAABOM020073317.1, read as the reverse complement.
CCATCAGAGCTTGGGAAAATACGTTGTTCGCACGATCAAGTTTAGGGGCATTTTAGTAATTTCATAGAGTGTTACATCATTTCCCCCTTGGAATCATTCATCCTCGAATGATGAGTAAACGCCGAATGGGGACTCAAATATCCTCACACTTCACCTCATTCCTCACTCGGGAACACTCGAACCCTCACTATCCACCATCTAGCTATCTTTGTCTTAGGCTCGGGATGGGGTCACGCAAGGTATCAATTAAATGGAAAAGAACGCTTGGAATTGATAAGAATAATAGTATTTACCTTCAACATCATCATCTCTTGGTATGAATAGATGCGAGTATTTGAGTTTCATAGCTTCCTCAGCTTCCCACTAGCTTCCTCAACAAATTGATTCCTCCATAAAACTTTATTTTGCATGTTCCTCCTTATTCCTCAAACACACCAGGATGTCATCAATAAACACGATCATGAACATGTTAAGATACGGTCTGACTACAATGCTCATCAAGTCTATGAAAGTTGCAGGTGCATTTGACAACCCGAAGGACATGACCAATAACTCAAAATGGCCATACCGTGTCCTAAAGGCTGTCTTAGGAATGTCACTTTCCCTCACCTTCAACTGATGGTAACCCGATCTGCGATCTATCTTGGAGAAACAAGTAGTAATCTGAAGTTGGTCAAAGAGATCATCTATTCTGGGAAGAGGGTACTTATTCTTTATGGTCACCTTGTTCAACTGTCAGTAGTCTATACACATCCTCAACGACCCATTTTTCTTATGTACGAATAGGCAGGAGCACCCCAAGGTGAGACACTAGGCCATATGAAACCTTTCTCTAACGAGTCTTTCAATTGCTCTTGCCATTCTTTCAACTCTGCGAGGACCATTCAATAGGGTGGAATTGAGATAGGTTTGGTTTCGAGTAGAACATCAATCCCAAAGTCAATCTCTCTATCAGGAGGGACTCCGGGAAGATCATCAAGAAAGACCTCGGAAAACTCTTTCACTATCGGGACTGACTCAAGAGTGGGAAACTCAATATCATCAGACTTCACTAGCTCGAGGTGATAGATACAACCCTTAGATATTAACTTTCTATCTCTAAGATAGGATATGAATTTACCCTTAGGGGAACAGAACTCCCTTTCCGCTCTAAGACAGGCTCATTAGGAAATTAGAATCTAACCATCCGGGTTCTACAATCGACAGATGCATAACAGACATAAAGCCAATCCATGCCCATTATCACATCAAAATCGACCATCTCCAACTATACCAAATCAGCTAATGTGAATTTATGATAATACACACCACACAATGCCTATAAACTCTCTCAGCTAAGATAAACACTCAAGTAGGGATAGAGACAGAAAAGGGCTCAAGTAAACCCTCAGGAAGAATACCAAACTTTCTAGCCATATAAGGAGTTACAAAAGATAAGGTGGAACTAGGATCAATCAATGTGTAGCAATCATAAGCAAAGAAATAAAGAATACCTGTGACAACATCTATTGCATCCTCCTGCTCCTGATGGTTACCTATGGCATAAAGGTGGTTTGTCCCATCCCCTGTACCTGTAGCAGTAGCACCCCTCTGTTGATTGCCTGCTGGAGGTGCTATCGAGGACTGAGCTTTGCCTCTCCCCTCACCTCACCTCTTCTTTAGGAACTAGTAACTGAAATGACCAGCCTGACCACAAGCATAACACACATCTTTGCCCATACGACACTTGCCTAGATGAAGCTTACCACACTTGTTGCAAGATGGCTTTCCCTTTATGCCTTGAGTCACACTGGCCTAAGATTGGGCGCCTGGGGTTCGAAAATTCTGATGACCTTGAGATTTCTAATCAAGCCTGGTTGGTTGCACAGCTGCACTGGCTATAGATGGTGCGAGGTGTGATGATCTCTTCTGGAAATAAGATTTGTCACCTCTGTTTTTCTTCTGCGGTTTGTCTCATGTCACACTGACTTTGCCTTTCTGCTTAAGTGTTCCTCTTTATCCCTTCTATTATCTTCCTCCGTCTGCTGGGCATACACGACAAGTATGGAGATATCCATACCAAGAATCAGCAAAGCAGCCTTACACTCTCTCTGCACATGTCTAGCAAGGCCAAATACAAATCTCTTCTTCTTTTGCCTTATATATTTCACCATCTCCAGAGCATACCTTGACAGTTAGGTCAACTTAAGGCTGTACTCCTTCACAGTCATCCCTCCCTACTTCAGATTCATGAACTTATTTGCTTTTGCCTCCCTCAACTCTTGAGGAAAGAAGTGATCAAGGAAGGCAGTTTAAAACTCATTCCACGTTGCAGGCTCCGTATCCTCCCCTCTACTCCCCTCGCACTGAGTGTATCACATATTAGTCACGTACTTCAGCTGGTAGGATGCAAGCTCAACTCCCTCAATCTCGGTGGCATGCATAGCCCTCAGAACTTTGTACATCTCATCAATGAAATTCTGTGGGTCCTCCTTCACCTCTGACCCTGTGTATACTGGCAAGTGCATCCTCAGTAATTCCAGAGCCAGGTTGCAGCTGAGGGCTCCTGCGAGCTAGAACTAGGAGCTTAAGAACCGTGGCTATTTCCTTGGGAGGCCACCAACTAAGTTAGCATGGTGATGACTCCCATGAATTCTGCATCAGTAGTGGGAGCTGGCTGGGACTGAGTAGGGGGCGCCTGAGGGACCTCACAGTCCTAGCGGGGCGTCCCGGTCTTTTGGTCTCAATCTGAACCAAAACCTCTCATTGGGTGTTCTCAGCGATGGGAACTGGGGCATCTCTTTGAGCAGCGATTCTCTTGGGCGGCATTTTCCATAACCGTAAAACATATGAGTTAAAAGTTGGATTTCACAAGTTATCTCTTAGCAAGATTTCAAATCATAGAAGAAGGATAACACTTCCTAATGTGGTGCATAACACACCTATAAACAAGACTCTACTAGATACGGCTTCATTGACTCCCTAGGACATTCGAATTCTGGGATCTGTCACCATGTTTGTCATTCCCCAGGAGGGTACCCTAGACATGACTGGCACTCAGAGACTATTGCTAGCCCCCAAGCAAACCACTTAGTCTCTTTGCCATCGTTCAGTCAATTCATCAGCGTAATAGAATGATATAATGATACTAAATGTTATCTTATTAATGGGCTCATACTATCAAGCATCAGACTATCATAAAGAAATGGAATAGATAACAAAATTATCAAATGTAAGGAATGAAAGAAAAAGGGAAAGGAACCCCCACTATCAACATCAACCTCTATGTCTATGAAGCCTCTATATTATAGTCTGAGACAGTACCATGACAAACCATGGCTACCAAATATCAAGTAAAAAGGACTATCCAACAATAAAAATAAATATCTTCTGAATGTTGGGGAGGACTCACCACTATCAGGAATGAAAAGCTCTGAACCTCAATGATCGGGATTCTAAAGTCCTCGATCTATCGGATCTACATCATAAAATGATGCAGCGCTAGAGAGGCGTTAGTACGTGGAATTATCTGTATATAAAACATGCTAAGAGAAAGGAAACAAAATAATTAACACTCATCAATCACTCATCCTCACCACAGATATAAGAGACAAGACTTTATCATCTCACTAGCTATCAAGCATCAAACCATTACATTACATCAGAGTTCTATAATCATGAAACCTATCTAGGAGTTTCCATAACCAACAACCACTACCTATGAGCTGGTAGTAATATAATGAAGAGATGTCATTTCCACATCCGTCCAGTACCTTGCCGGGGTAAAGGACGAGTCCGTTAGTGGATCCAAAAGTCTGTCAAGTCCTCTTTTGGGACAAAGGAAACATCCGCTTTCATGGTCCAATCCTCTTCTATACTGGCGACATAGTTAATGGGTTCGATTAGGACACACTCTTACCCATGTTGGTGCTAATACTCCTCCCAGGACTCAACATGCTCATAAATCTATCAATCCTTCACGAAATCTCATCACCCAACCTCTTCGGGCAAGATTATCCATCCAATCTAAGGGAATTATAACCATTCGACTCTATCAACATTAATTTTATCTATCACAGTCATCAAAACACTCAACTCAGGACTCAGACTCAGTCAGACATCACTTTCATACATCCAATGTTCTAGACATCCCCCTAAGTTCATTATTCAAGTCTCCACCGAGAGCAATTTTTAAAAATCAAATTACAATCACATAATAAAGAACACATATAGTAAGCTTTAAACATGAAAATCATCAAATTAGGGTACAAAAATATAGTTTAAAGAATAAGAACAAGAATCCAAGATACTGTCCATGAAATTAAAGCAATTATTCAAGAACATGCAAGAAATCCATCAACTCAAGATTTCTAGAAATGATTTCTTCATCCTAACTCTATATTGTCACATGGAAGATCAATCCATGCTTTTGGGTAGACTTTACATACCTGGGAATGAAGAATCGTAGAAGAACTTTGAATTCTCCTCTAAAACCCTCACCTGCATCTCCTCTTCTTTTCTCTGGTTTAGCATAGAAATAAGACTTAAAATATTTTTGGGTCTTAAAATCCTCTTTCGTAAGAGATATACTTCAAAAACCGACCTGGGGATATAAAAATATGTCGTAAAGGACGAAATTTCCCTTCTTGAATTAAATGAAAAAAATTGTCTCCCCAATGCACTAGTGCGCGACGCGCACTGGCATAAATATACACTTTTTCACAAAATTTTAATTTCCGTCAAATTTTTGAAAAACGACAAAGTATGGTTCTGCGTGCTCTCCGCGCCACGGAAGGGGCATGAAACCTCACTGTTTTAAGCTCACTTTGGAAAAATTATTCATGTTTTTTCGCGTTAAAGCCGAGTCGAGATCATTTTTCGACTCAATCTTTCGCACTGATCGCAAATCCGGTCTCGAATTTTCCATTAGATCTTGGGAAGATACATTGTGCGCATGATCTAGTTTAGGGGCGTTTTAGTAATTTCATAGGGTGCTACACATGGCTTGTGGCATTGCTTGGGATTCGGGCCAACTTTCCCAAAACTTACACCGACCTCTCTGTAACAAGCCTATCGAGAGGCCCAGGTGGACCAACAGCGATGTAGGATGCCTAGTAGGATTTTATAGGCTAAGCAGTAAGAAACAAGCAATTTTGGGAGTTTTTTTGTAGGTGTTAGCCCATGGTTTATCGCACTGCACAGGGATCCAGGCCAGCTTTCTTGAAAATTATACTAAATCGTCTATAATGAGACCATCAAGAGGCCCAATTGGCTCAGCGGCGCCGCAGGATGCCTTGTTGAAGTTTATGGACCAAAGAACACGAAACATGCGATTTTGGTAGTTTTTCATGGGTTCTATCCCACGATTTGCAGCGCTACTCAGAGATCTGAGCCAACTTTCCTAAAATATTACACCGACCCATCCGTAACGATCTCGGCAAGCGGCCCAAGTGGCTTGGCGGCACCACTGGATGCCTTAAAAGGATTTTATTGGGCAAGCAACTTGAAATAAGCGACGTCGACAGTTTTTTCTTGGGTGTCAGCCCAAGGTATGTGGTGTTGCACAGGGATTCAAGCCAACTTTCCTAAAAACTTATATCAATCTATTCGTAACAAGCTTAGAAAGAGGCCCAAGTGGCACGATGATGCTTGTGGATGCCTGATAGGATTTTATGGTCTAAGCAACAACAAAAAGGCAATCTCAACAGTTTTTCATGGGTGTTAGCCCATGGTTTATGGCGCTTCCTGAGGATCTGGGACAACTTCTTTGAAAAATTATACTGACCAGCTCGTAACGAACCCAGCAAGAGGCCTAGATGGCTTGGTGGAGCCACAGGATGCCTATTAGGATTTTATGGGCCAAACAACAAGAAACATGTAATTACACTAGTTTTTCATGGGTGTTAGCCCACAATTTTCGGCGATTCCCGAGGATCCGAGCCAACTTTCTTGAAAAATTATACCAACCCATCCGTAATGAGTCTGGCAAGAGGCCACGGTGTCTCGACGGCGTCGTAAGATGCCTTGTAGGTTTATATTGGTCATGGAACATACAAATAGTTAAATTTTGTTGTGTTAGCACTCATGACCATCGACTTCGTTTCTGTCTTCATTGTCTTATAAATATCCTTAAGCCTCCGTTTTTCATCCTCATCCATACACTCTAACCACTTTGTATAGGCAACCTTCTTATCTTTAACTTTGCCATGAACTTCTCCGTTCCACCACCAATCACCTTGAAGTCCACCAAAGGACCTTCTTGATACCCCTAGTACCTTGGTAGCTACTTTTCCAATGTAACTAGTAGTCATGTCCCATATGTAACACCCCACATCTTACCAAACTAATACTATACAAATGAAATATGACATGATTTAGTTAAACTAGCGCTAATTTTTAAAAGTGTTTGAATCTCGTGTTAATGGGCTATATGTGCATCTAACGCTTAAGAGGG
>JAABOM020073316.1:0-82424 GCA_011800125.2 Solanum clarkiae | reverse complement strand
TATATATACAGATCTGATCTCATAGTATCATATCGGAGCATGACATCCGATCCGAATATATATCATGTCGAAATGTAGCATTCGATCTCATAATATCATGTCGAAATATGACACGCAATCCAAGCATATCATGCTAGAACGTGGCATCCGATCCAAATATATTTAGTTCATCATTCTTTATCATTACTTTTCACTTCATTAGCAATATTTCATCTAGTCTTATTATTTAAGGCTTAATTTTGATAAGGGAAGTTCAAGATTATGGATTTCATGATTTTAGAATTGTAGACCAATCACAACACATAGCAATTATCCAAACTACAATAATTAAATGCATAAAATAATTTCACAAAATCACTCAATGAATACCAATTCTATTAAGAGTCTCTCTAACATATAAATAAACTATAATCTACCTCAAACCTTAGGACTGAACTTAAGCAAGCTAATCCACCAATGCTTTTCTTTTCTTTAATACCCAGAATATTTCAAATCTATCAAATATATAATCTTCATAAGAATAAGAATATAATGAAACCTATATTATTATATTTATTTTTGGCTAAAAAATCAGCTCAAAAAGCTAACCCGAGCAATTGAATTCAAATCTGAAAATTTATTTCAAATTTTGTTTTCCCATGATAAAATAAATTATATGTCAAAATTCAACTAAAATGAATTGTTATTCGACCCCTAAATTAAGATTTTATTTTAAGAATCCGAAGATTATATTTTCTTAATTCGGCATAAACTTTACATGTTTCTATACTAAAAATCTATTCATAATCTCATGAAAGTTTAAAGAAAGACGAGAATAATTACCTTAATGCTTAGAGATAAAAATAAAAAATTTTCCTCCCTCTTTTCTTTTTCTCTTTCTGCATTTTCTTCATTTCTACGTGTGCATCTCTTTCCTCCCCTTTTTTGTCCTTTTCTGAAGTTGCGCATTCAGCCCTTCTTTAAACCCTTTTCTTCCTTTTTTTTCCTTTTGTTATTTATTTATTATTTTTATGTATCAAAAGTGATAATCTTATTAACATATTTTAAGTAAATATGGGATAAATAATATATGGTATTAATTGTACTACTTTAGTCCAACAATAAATTAATTATCTAAAATTATTCCTTAACTAAATAATAAAAGTTATTGAATAGTTCAAAAGCTCCATTTAAAATATATGAGATAAATCTTTTACAATATAAGAAGCTTTATTTCTCAAACCGACTTAACAGGTCATTACAATAATTAACTTTTCTACTTTTTAAATAAAATATTTATTATTTCTAAATATTATTTTTTATAATTAACATGTCGCATACCCTTTTGGTTTTGTAATTTTGCTCCAAAAAATTATCTTTCACTTCGGTTGGCCTAAAATTTAACCAAGAGCATTTTTTTACATAATGTTTTGTGCTTATCGCTACTCCGGCCTCGAATTTGCTGAAAATATTTGGAAAGATGTGTTATACAAGCGTTCTATCATCTAGATGTATTATGGTAATTTTTCAGGGTGTAATAGGGGTGTATACCAAAGATTATGTGACAGTCTTGATTTCACCTTGCATTGTTCTGCATAATCATCATTATATCACTTGTTCATAATAAAGTATTGCATTGTATTCTTTAGTTACTTTCTATACCATGTGTTATATATATTGGTGGTGCTTTGCCAGATTGGATTTTCCTGTATGTAAATGAAAGCATCCGTAGTTTTTGTTTTCCATATAAGTTGCTTAATTCTGAATATCCAATTGGGCCCTACTGGTTACATATTATGGCACCCAACCCTTCTTTTCCCTCCCCTGTAGATTCCGATTAGGATTACACTCGTGGAAATTGCTAGTTCAGGTTGTTGATTCCCTCGGTTCTAGTGGTAAGACTTCGGACTTCGAGCTCCATTGGATAGTATCTTTAGTTTAGAAGTATTTGTTTGTATTTCTGAGAGTGAATTATATCTTTAGACTTTCAGTACTTTAAAATAGATGCTCTTAAGAACTCGTGACTCCAGGTTTTGAAAAATTAAGTTGTATTTTGAGATTATGGTTATTACTTTAGTACTTATCTATTCATCTTTTTGAAGTTCCTTTACTGTTTGGTCTACTTTTAGTACCTTCTAGTTATGACCCATTTTTGGATGGTCAATGGTTAAATAGAAATCACATGATGAAGTTTTCCAATCTACATATAGAAAGGCCTTTAAGTAAAGCATGATATTGTTTACAGAACAAATCACAATTTTTTATCCTAATTAAATATCTCATTACTTTTGTTATAGAATATCAATGTTCATTACTTGTCTTGCTAGTAAATTTGCTAACTACTCATATTGTATCTACAATATCAGGCACAACACAATCAGTCACATCTATCAAACTTTCAACTAAGTTAGCATATTCTTTTTGACATACTACATTAGTTTTACTTTGAACAAGAAACAAGTAAACACTTAAATAAAAATGATTTACAACATGGTTATCAAAAACTTCTAGCCTTCTAGGTGCTTAAAATCTTTATCAACTAGTCTATACTTATATTTATCAATATATCCATCCAATTTTAATTTCTTTTTAATGAAATGCCCCAAAAGTGCCCTAAAATGTTCCTCGAAAATGCCCATAATCATAATTTTCATGTATCTCATAATCCGAGTGTGATATCAAAAATTTGACTTCATATTCGTGATCAAGGAGAAATATTGAGTGGAAAAAGGGTATAACCCCGATTTTATAGCAACCATAGCGAAAAATAATTTTTCAAAAATTTGCTTAGCCAGAGAGGATTTGCGCCCCTGGTGCGATGTTGCCAGGGGGAGAACCTGTGTTATTTTGTTGCCTGTTTTTCCTGTTCGTTCCAAGGCCTTGGTGTCTTGGGCCTAAGCTTTTCTATGCGTAAAAACATCGATACTTAATTATTTTTCAACCCCATATCATTCATGACATTTCCCAAAACTCTCTCTAACACTTAGCCAAATATTTCACCCTAATTCAAGTGTCCCAAACTCATCTTCGGGTCTCAAGAAATTCATTCAAGCTTCAAGTTCTCATTCAAATCTTCATCAAGAAAATTTTCAAATTTGAGGTATGTGGGTTTCAACCATTAGGTCCTTTCACCCAAGGCTCCCAACCTTCCTTTTTATGTAAATTGCATGTTTTCAAGTTGAATTATCTTTGGGTATCTACTACTATAAATTTGATTATAAACTATATTGGGGTTGTATGAAATGTGGACTGTTTAAGCATGTTTTGAGCTATGAATCTATGATCTATTATGAGATTTGATGAGGGGTTTCAATTTGCATGAGGGCATTACCAAGTGTTGGTGGGTTGATTTACATAAGTTTTCTCATATGATTTCACTCTTGAATTGCATGATTTTGAACTCACATTATATACTCGCCAAGTGATGGATAAAATGTTCGGTTAAAGGTTTTTGAGTTATTGATGATCTATTGCATGGCCTATGAGTCAAGCGACTTTATGATGATAAAAGTAATGCCTGTATGTGATGAATTCATGAAAAGTATCTATAGTGTTGCAAGTTAACACACCTAATTGAGGGGGTGATATGCCTTATCAACCACTTTGATAGGGGGGAGGGTATGCCCATCTACCATGTTGAGGGATATATACCTTGACCACTTTGATGGGGGTGGTATACATGTCTACCGATTAAGGGTAGATTCCTCAATCACTTCCCAAGGGGGTAGTATGCCTTGGATTCCAAGTGCTAGTTTGCTTGGTCTATGATGATGGTCTCTTCCTACACATGTATTATGTTCTATACAAACATATTTTACTTCAAGCATTGATCATGCATGCCATGTTGTTACTATTATCCTTGCTTATGATTATGCATTTTGACTATGTTGCCTATCTATTGTTGCATTACATCCTACATACTTAGTACATTCAAATGTACTAACGCATACTCTATACCTACATGATATTACCATGTAGGAAATGGAGCTCCTCACGATCATCCTCCCCGTGACTAGTTGGTCATCTTGAAGATAAGTTATTGGTGAGTCCTCAAAGTTGTGGGACATTAACTACGCTATTCTTGCCTTAGTAAATTTCTTAATGTTGAACTCTTCATACTATAAGGGTGAACCTAGAAAGTCTCTCGGTCCCGCTCAAGTCTAGGTTTGGAGGTTTTGTTGGAACTAGTGGTGTAGTGCTTGACCTTTGACTCTTTTATGATCTATGCTATTAAAGACTTCCCTTAGTCTTTTTATCTTCATTTGTACTCTCTTATTGTTGTTTAATTGCTTTCACCACCAAGGATGTGCACGTGATATGCTAAGAGGCTTGTTTGGGGGTCTCTTGGGGTTCTCATTCACCGTGTCACGTCAAAGCCCTAGGCTTGGGTCATGAAAAACTTGGTATCAGAGCACTAGGTTATTAATGTTCCTTGGCATCCAATACTTCGTATCGATTAGAGTCTCATTCATGGTTGTAAAATGCACCACAACTATAAGCAAGATGCTATGAGCCATTTTAGGAAATATTTCCCTTCTTCTTGATCTATGTCGTACTATAGAAGTTAAGGTGAGGTTTTCCCCTAACGAATGTTCTTTGCTATGCTAGATCATGTCTATTTTGAGAGGAAGAAGATTCCGCACTCCTGAGGAGCAACCGGCCCCTCCCGCTCCTCAAGCTCCTTAAGATGAGGAAGTGGCCCATGAAGAGTTCCGTGATGCTATTACCATGCTAGCCCTTGTCATGACTAATAAAATCAACTAAAGGACCTAAGATCCTCATGCTCCTACTCCGACTTCTAGGGTGAGGGATTTTTTGAGAATGAACCCACCAAAGTTTCATGGGTCTAAAGTGGATGAGGATCCTCAAGAATTTATTGATAAGGTGTATAAAGTGTTGTCTATTATGGGCATTAGGTTGGATGAGAAAGTGGCATTGGTGGCCTACCAACTCAAAGGGGTGGCCCAAATATGGTTTACTCAATGGAAAGTGGAGAAGGGGAACAACTATATGATCCTTTGGGAGGAGTTTAAGGTGGCTTTTCTCAATTGGTTCTTCCCTCTTGATCTAAATGATTCCAAAATGATAGAATTCATGAATTTAAAGCAAGGGTCGATGAGTGTGAAGGAGTATTCCTTCAAGTTCAACCAATCCTCCAAATATGCTCCACAAATTGGTGGCCGAGCCAAGGTCTAGTATGAACAAGTTTGTGATGGGTGTGTCTGACTTGATAAATGAAGAATATCGTGCCACCAAGTTGATAGGTGATATAGACTTGTATCGCCTCATGACTTATACTGACAATTATATGGGGAAAATTTGAGGAAGAAAAAGGTAAAGAGGCCAAGAGGGCCCATTTTGGAGGTAGATTTCAAAGTCCTAACGTTGGCTAGCTTCATCAAAGCCGAGGGTCATCCAATGCTCCTACTAGATGGTTTGCGAATGACAACCCAAGGGTCAAAGGTTGTGGTGTGGTGCCTAATGGTATGTGCCCAAAATGTGGTAGACGCCATAATGGCCCATGCTTGAAGGATACTCATAAGTTGATGGATTGCCCTCATAATCGCAACAAAGGTAGAGAGGATCGTCCACATGGCCAAGGTGCAAATGCAGGTCCTAAGGGAATAGGTGGCCAACAAGGTGGTGCTCCTAAGCACAATAGGTTCTATGCTCTTCAAGGGAGACAAGGGGTAGATGAGATGCTCGATGTCATCACCGGTATGTTAAAAGTCCTTGATTTTGATGTGTATGCATTGATAGACCTGGGTGCTACTCTTTCTTTTGTTACTCCTTTTGTTGCTAAAAAGTTTCATGTTAAAGATGAATTGTTGTGCGAGCCATACGAGGTATCCAACCCCATTGGTGTATCCATTGTTACTATATGGGTATATAGAAATTGTCCCATTTTCATTTTGATGAATCCACCTTGGGATAGATTGGTTGCATGCATATTATACCTCTATTGATTGTAGAACCTGTAGGGTCAAATTCCAATTTCCTAATGAACTCATCCTTGAGTGGGAGAGTCATGATTTGGCGGTCAAGGATTTAAAGGCCAAAAGTTGATTTCTAATGGGTGTTTCTATCATCTTGTGAAGGTTAAGGATGTTGAGTCCAAAGTTCTTCCCATAAGGTCGATTCCAGTGGTTAATGAATTCCTTGATGTCTTTCCTAGTGAGATTCCCGGTGTTCCACCTGAAAGGGAAATAGATTTTGGCATAGACCTCCTTCTCGATACTCAACTCATTTCTATTCCCTCTTACCGTGTGGCCTCGGCGGAGTTAAAAGAGTTGAAGGACCAATTGAGGGATTTGTTGGAGAAGGGTTTTCTTAGGCCTAACCTATCACCTTGGGGTGCATCGATGTTCTTTGTGAAGAAGAAGGATGATACTCTTAGAATGTGCATTGATTACTGGCAACTTAATAGGGTCACCATAAAGAATAAGTACCATCTACGAAGGATTAATGATATTTTTGACCAATTTCAAGGGGCTAGTCACTTCTCTAAGATTGATCTTCTGTCCAGGTATCACCAAGTGAAAGTGAGGGAGTGTGACATTCCCAAGACGGCCTTTCGGACTAGGTATGGGCACTATGAGTTTGTGGTTATGTCTTTTGGGTTGGTTAATGCACCAGTTATCTTCATGGATCTTATGAATAGGGTATTCAAACCCTACCTTACTTAGTTTGTGGTGGTATTTACTGATGATATCTTGATCTATTCCTACAGTAAAGAGGAGCATGTGAATCACTTGAGGGTGGAGAAGTTGGATGCTAAATAAGAAAAAATGTAAGTTTTGGTTGAAAGAGGTTTCCTTTCTAGGTCATGTGGTGTCGGATGATGGTATTAAGGTGGACCCCAAGAAGACAGAGGTATTAGAAATTGGCCTAGACCTTTGACTCCATTGGAAGTTAGAAGTTGTTTAGGGTTAGCGGGTTACTACCGGAGGTTTATTAGTGGTTTCTCTTCTATTTGTTCTCCCATGACTAAATTGACCTAAAAGAAGGCAAACGTTTTGTGGACCAATGAGTGTGAAAAGAGTTTACAAGCTTTGAAAGATAAGCTTGTCTCCGCTCCTATCTTGTCTCTACCGGAAGGGTTGGAAGGGGTTGTTGTGTATTGTGATGCCTCAAGAATTGTTTTAGGTTGTCTTTTGATGCAAAATGGCAAAGTGATAGCTTATGCTTCTAGACAACTTAAGGTGAATGAAAAGAATTATACTACCCATGATCTTAAATTGGCCGCCGTGGTGTTTGCTTTGAAAAATTTGTCGTCATTACTTGTATGGGCTTGATGTTGATATTTTTACCTATCATAAGAGTCTCCAATATGTGTTCACCCAAAAAGATCTCAAATTGAGACAAAGAAGGTGATTAGAACTTCTTAAGGATAATTATAAGAGTGTGCATTATCATCCCAGTAAAGCTAATATTGTGGCCGATGCTCTAAGTTGGATATCTTTGGGTAGCCTATCTCATGTTGATGATGGTGGCAAGGAGGTGGCCAGAGAGGTTCATCAGTTGGCTAGATTGGGGGTTAGGTCGGAAGAGGTTCATAATGGTGGTGTAGTGGTTGTTGATAGTTCTAAATCTTCGTTGATTGAGGAGGTGAAGGCAAAATAAGATCTTGACCCACCTTATTAGAATTGAGGGCCTTGGTGAGAGATGGTAAGATGGAAGTTTTCTCCCAAGGGGGAGATGGTGCCATTAGGTACCAAGCTAGGTTGTGTGTGCCTAGTGTTGGTGACTTGAGAAAGAAGATTTTAGATTAGGCTCATAATTCTTTCTATTCTATTCACCCCCGTTCTACTAAGATGTATTGAGAATTGAAGGAAATATTTAGGTGGGGTGGTATGAAGGGAGACATTGCTAAATTTGTATCCAGTTGTCACAATTTCCAACAAGTTAAATCTGAACATCAAAGGTCGGGTGGCCTAGCCTAAGATATAGAGATTCCTATTTGGAAGTGGGATAAAATTAACATGGATTTTGTGGTTGGGTTGCCTAAGACTAGAAAGCATTTTGGTTCTATTTGGGTTGAAGTTTATAGAATGACAAAGTTAGCTAATTTCCTACCGGTTAAAACTACATATGGTGCCGAAGATTATGCTAGATTGACATTCATGAGTTTGTTAGATTGCATGGGGTGCCTTTGTCTATCATTTCGGATCATGGTGCTCATTTCACTTCTCACTTTTGGAGGTCCTTCTAAAGGGGTCTTGGTACCAAGATAAAGTTTAGTACAACCTTTCACCCTCAATGGATGGCCAAGCTGAAAGAACTATCAAAACTCTTGAGGATATGCTTAGAGCTTGTGTTTTGGTGTTTAAGGGTAGTTGGGATGAACATCTTGCACTGATTGAGCTTGCTTATAACAATAGTTATCGTTCAAGCATTGGTGCAACTCCTTTTGAGGATCTTTATGGTAGGCGTTGTAGGTCCTAAGTTGGATGGTTTGAGGTGTGGGAGATGGATTTGGTAGGTCCGGACTTGGTTATGGAGGCCATGGAAAAGGTGAGGTTGATAAAGGAGAGGCTGAAAATAGCCCAAAGTCGACAAAGTCCTTTGCCGATGTGAGGAGAAGGTATCTTTAATTCAAGGTTGGTGATTAGGTCTATTTGAAGGTCTCACCTATGAAGGGTGTGGTTCATTTTAGAAAAAAAGGTAAATTGAGTCCAAGATTTGTGGGTCCATATAGAGTGTTGAGGAGGATTAGTAAGGTGGTCTATGAGTTGGAGTTGCCCAATGATATGAATATAGTGTATCCGGTCTTCCATGTGTCTATGTTGAGGAAGTGTGTGGGTGACCCAAGTGCTATTGTGCCTTTAGATGTTGTGGGTGTTGTTGAAGACAATTTGACTTATGAGAAGGTCCCGGTAGAAATTTTGGATAGACAAGTGAAGAGATTGAGGAACAAGGATGTAGCTTCCGTTAAGGTCCTTTGGAGGAATCAACAAGTTGAGAGTGCTACATGGGAAGCCGAGGCGGATATGCAAAGGCGATATCTATATCTCTTCCATTCTACTCAAGCCTAAGGTACTAATTTAAGTCCCGTATATGATTTCAAGTGATAAGTTTCAGCCCTTATGTCATTTGAATGTATTCATGTTTATGTTGACAAGTTCATAGTGATTTTTGACACTTATATTGAGATTTTTGAAATGATGTTTAAGTGCATTATTGCATTCATGTGTTGGAGCTAAAATCATCTCGGTTACTTCTCTTATATACGTTTCTTTGACGTACAGGGATGAATGATCCCAAGGGGGAGATCTTGAAATGTCCCAAAAAGTGCCCAAAAATGTGCATCAGAAATGCCCATAATCATAATTTCCATATATCTCGAATTTCGTGCGTGATATCGAAAATCTGACTTCATATTCATGATCAGGGTACAAAATTGTGTGGGAAATAGGTATAACCCTGATTTTGGAGCATTCATAGTGAAAAATAATTTTTCAAAAATTCGCTTATCTAGAGAGGATCCGCTTGTGTTATTTTGTTGCCTGTTTTTCCAGTTCGGTCCAAAGCCTTTGGGCCTTGGGCCTAAGCCTTCCTATGCGTAAAAACACCTATATTTAGTCATTTTTAAACCCATATCATTCAAGATATTCCCCAAAACCCTTTCTAACACTTAGCCAAATATTTCACCCAAATTAAAGTGTCTCATGCTCATCTTTGGATCTCAAGAAATTCATTCAAGCTTCAAGTTCTCGTTCAAATCTTCATCAAGGAAATCTCCAAATTTGAGGTATGTGGGTTTCAACCATTGGGTCCTTTTACCCATGGCGCTCAATCTTCCTTTTTATGTAAATTGCATGTTTTCAAGTTAAATTATCTATGGGTATCTCCTACTCTGAATTTGATTATAAACTATGTTGGGGTGTTATGAAATGTGGACTACTTAAGCATGTTTTGAGCTATGAATCTCTGATCTATTATGAGATTTGATGAGGAGTTTCAATGTATCTTACATGAAGGTGTTACAAGTATTGGTAGGTTGATTTACATTAAGTTTTCCCATATGATTTCACTCTTGAATTGCATGATTTTGAATTAGCACTACATACCCGCCAAGTGTTTGATAAAATGTCCGGTTAAGGATTTTTGAGTTATTATGATCTACTGCATGGACTATGAGTCAAGTGACTTTATGATGATGAAAATAATGTATGTATATGATGAATTCCTGAAAAATATCTATAGTGTTGCAAGTTGACCATACTTAGTTGAGGGGGTGATATGCCTCCACCACTTTGATGGGGCGGTGGTATGCTCATCTACCATGTTGAGGGGTATATACTTTAATCACTTTGATGGGGGGTGGTGTGCCCATCTACCATGTCGAGGGGTATGTACCTTGACCACTTTGATGGGGGGTGGTATGTCTATCTACCAATTGAGGGGTAGATTCCTCAATCACTTCCCAATGGGTTGGTATGCCCTGGATTCCAAGTGCTGGTTTACTTGGTCTATGATGATGGTATCTTCCTACACATGTATTATGTTCTATACAAGCATGTTGTACTTGAAGCATTGGTCATTCATGCTATTTTGTTAATATACTACTCTTTTACGACCCAAACCAAGGGCCTAGACATGACACGGCGAATGGAGAACCCGGAAGGGACCCCAAACAAGCCACTTAGCATATCATACATAGATCCTTGGTTGTGGAAGAAAATAAATAATAGCAAGTTAGTAAAATATGGATAAATGGGGATAAGGGAATAACAAGTTAGTAAAATAGGGATAAATGGGGATAAGGGAATTCTTTGATATCATAAACCATAAGGAGTCAAGCTCATGACATAGATACATCATAATATTCCAAAACACCTCTAAACTTGGAATAGATGGGGGACAAGATACTTCCGGGCTCACCCTCATAATATCAAACATCAACATAAAGAAGTTTTTGAAATAGCAAGAGAAAGTAGATAGTGTCCTCGAACTTGAGGACTAACCAAGCTTATCTTCAAGATGTGAAACTAGCCACGTGGAGGAGGATAATCAAATGGAGCTCGAGTTCCTACATGATAACATCATCTAGGCATAGAGTATGCATTAGTACATTTGAATGTACTAAGTATGTAAGATGCAATGCAACAAGAGATAGACAACATAGTCAAAATGCATAATGATAAGCAAAAGATAGCATAATAATGATATGACATGTATGATCAATGCTTAAATAAAATTATTCTTTGTAAATCATTTATCTTACATAGAATATAATATATAGGTGTGGGAAGAAACCTCAACTGACATAAAATAAGACCAAGAGAGATATAACTTGGAATTCTGATATCTACCCTACACCAGAAGAAAGGGGAAGCTACTGCTAAGGTGAACCACCTAATGCCTAAGTGGATATGCTAAGCCTTATGTGAGAACCGGGTACTTGCCTTTAGTTCCTAGACTCGGGTCCTCACCTCAAGCCTTCATATTTAGGGTAGTCACCTGTTAGGGATTTGGGGAATCACCTCTAATCCCTTCACCTATGGCAGCATGTTCTTTTTGGACTTGGGGACTCGCCTCTAGTCCACTCGTGCTAAGTCTAATCCCATGGAATTCATAAAATAATCATAGCTTTAATAATTTGTAAGAAACATGGAAGACATGACATGGTAGCTCTTAATATCATTGACTTCAACTGGTGAGCCTAATCATCAAACATAAGAATGGGTCATCATCAACATTACCTTGCATCATCATCAACATCAAAGGCTTACAGGAGGTAAAAAATCTTTGAGAAAAGGACTTAATCCGGCTTTACAATATCATCAATATTTTCATGAACTAAACACATCTCTAGAAAGCCCAAAATCATCATAAAGTCTTTTGACTCATAAATCATCCAATAGAACATCAAAACTTTAAGAATTCTTAAAAAAGCATTTTATCAAACACTTGACCAGTGTGCAATGCTAGAACAAAATCACGCAATTCAAGAGTGAAATCATACAAGAAAACTTGAAGTAAATCAACCCGCCAATGCTTGGTAATACCCTCATGCAATATACATCAAAATCCTTCATCAAATCTCAAGATATATTATAGATTCATAGCTCAAGACATGTATAGTCACGATAGACAAACCATCTCATAGTATAAGCTTAAAATAAGTAAACATGTTCTTTCAATCAACATTTCATGAAACTCCAACATAACTCATAGTCAAATTCATAATAAGTAATACCCATAAGTAAATCAACTTAGAAACATGCAATTTTCATGTAAGAAGGAGGATTGAGCACCATGCATGAAAGGACCCAATGGTTGAAACCAACATACCTTAATCTTGGAGTTTCTTGAAGGAGAACTTGAGGAGGACTTGGGGATTGACTTGATTTCCTTGAACTCCAACAAAACTTCTTGAAATTCTTGAGAATGGATGGAGAAGTCGATGAAAATTAGAGAGGAATTTGAGAGTTTTTGGTGAGTTTTTAGGGCTAAAAACGGCTAAAGTATGAGGAATTTTCGCATATATAGGTACTGAGCTCTTACCCAATTGCCCTGGAATAAAAAAATAATTTTTTGGAAATTTTTGAACTAATCCACCCAGGTCTGCATTGCGGACTGGTCGCGGACAGCTACTGTCATTGCGAAGTTTCGCCAAAATATTATTTACTTGGCACGGATAAAGTATATCTTGTAGGTACTCGTTTCCCCATGCAAAATTTTCCTCTAAACCAGAATATAAAGTCAAATTTGCGAAATTATGCACGAATTTTGAGATATTCAAAAAAAAGCATCATAAGGTCTTTCCAAGCTACGTGGAGGGGTGTTTAAATATTCCGAATTTGAGATATAAGGGAATCACAATTATGGGGCATTCCTAGGCAAGTGTGGGCATTTGAATATCTCCCCATTGGGAACATTCGTCCCCGAATGTCAAAGAAAGATGGGTCAGAGAAGAAATTACAAAGGCTCCGACCCAACACGAATGCAACAAATGCACTTCAACCTCATTTTCGAAAAATTTCAACATGAATGTCAAAAATCACTATAAACTTGTTACCATGATCATAAATGCATGCAAAATAACCTAAGGGCTAAAACTTAGGACTTGAAATCATAGAAAAGACTTAGTTTGCTATCTCAAGCTTGAATAGAATGAAAGAGGTACAGATATCGCTTCTTCATGCCCTCTCCGGCTCCCCAAATGAAACTCTCTACTTATTGATTCATCCAAAGAGCCCTGACGGATGTTATACCTTTGTGCCTCAACCCTTTCACATGTTCACACAACGTCTCCACTGGGACCTCCTCATAGGTCAACTCATTCTCCACAACCTCCACAACCTCAAAGAGTTCTATAGCACTTAGCTCACGCATACACTTCTTGATATAGACACATGGAAGATCGGATGAACCATATTCGTACCAATGGGAAACTCCAATCCATGTGCAACCTTACCAATTTCTCCCTTAAACCCTATAAGAACCTATAAACCTTAACCCAATTGTCAACCTTAAACATACATAGAGCTTTCTAGCAACAATAGACTTAGCAATGAGGTAGACATAAAAAAATTCACATTACAATTTGGGACACACATGAAGCCCACTAGCAACAAAAGAAATAATGAAAGGAATAGTGACAGTCGAACCTACCAATGCATACACATCAAGATCAAAGCAAACTTCAACTTACCGGTAGCAACATCGAGCGCCTCATCTACCCCTTGCCTCCTTGGGCCTCTTGAGCAACATGACCACCTTGACCATGAGGACGACCCTCCTTGCCCTTGTTTCGAGCATAAGGGCAATGAACAAGCTTATGACCTACTCTTCCACACCTATAACACATCTGAATTCTTTAAGCATTTGCCATGATGATTCTTTTCACATTTTGGGCATTTTGGAAAAGTCATCCCACCATTGCCACCTTGGAACCTTGTGTTATCCATTCCATCCATAGCAAGCCTCTTGTTTTGAGCACTAGAAGGCCCTTGGCCTTGAAACTCAAGACCTTGTTAGAACCGGTCATCCTCAAACAGAGCCCTCTTGGACTTTCCACTTCTCCTCTTTCTAAGCTTCTCCCCCTCAAGTTGTTCGGCATAATTCATGAGGCAGGAAAAATCCATATCACTTATCAACATAGTGGCATGACACTCCTCATTTACCAAATCAGATACACCCATCATGAACTTGTTCATCCTTGACCGCGGATCGGCAACTAATTGTGGAGCATACTTGGAGAGTTGGTTGGACTTGAGGGCATACTCCGTCACACTCATGGACCCTTTCTTCAAATTCATGAATTCCATCATTTTGGCCTCCCTAAGCTCAAGAGGGAAGAACCAGTTGAGAAATGCCGCCTTAAACTCCTCCCAAGAAATACCATCATGATTAACCTTTTCCACTTCCATTACACAAACCAAATTTGAGCCAAGCCCTTTAGTTGGTAGGCCGCCAACTCCGCCTTTTCCTCAGAATTTACCGCCATGATAGACAACACCTTGTACACCTCATCAATGAACTCTTGGAGATCCTCATCCACCTTAGACCCATAGAACTCCGGCAGATTCATTTTAGCAAAGTCCCTTACTCTTGAGGTCGGAGTATTAGCATGAGGATTTGGGTCCCTTGCTTCATTTGGTGGGCTATAACATGTGCCAAAATTGTAATAGCATTCCGGAACTCAACTTTGATAGCCTTTCCATCTTGAGGAGCTTGAAGAGTAGGGTAAGTCGGTTATCCCATAGGTGCACGACCCCTCCTTGGCTTTCCTCGTAGAAGAGCAAAGAACATTCGTTAGAGAGAAAAACCCTATCTTACTTCTAAAGTATGACTTAGACCATAAAGAAGGGAAACATTTCCTAAAACGGCTCATAACTTCCTATTCATAGTTGTAGCGCACTCCACAACCATGAATAAGACTCTAATCGATGTAGTGTGCGGGATGGAGAGGACCATGAACAACCTAGTGCTCTGATACTAAGTTTGTCATGACCCAAACCTAGGGCCTAGACGTGACATGGTGAATGGGGAACTTGGAGGGACCCCAAACAAGCCTCTTAGCATATCATACTGTGACACCTGTAACTCTATGCACTTTTGTACCCCTGTTTCTAGCCTCTTTTGGTTAGGATAGGGGTGTCTTAGGTTCACGGAAGACTCCTGGTACCTAAACAAGTTCAAGACTTCCCTAAGAGTTGGGTTTTGGGTGATAGTTCATGCAAGGGTCAACTTTAAACAAGCATAACTTTTAGCATATTTAGAACTGTGTGGCTTACTACATGTCAAATGAAAGCCCTTTGTGTTACCTTTCCAACGCACTTGGTTTCACCTCATTTAGAGTTCGGATCAAAAGTTATGGTCATTTTACTAAAAACTGCCAATGTAGAGTTGTACTATGAGCCCACTATTACGAGTCGTCGGTCGGGATATGACTCATAGGTCAGGCTCGTAGCAATTTCCAGAGACTCCAAAATTGAGCCTAGGAGTCATGGGAAGGGTCCTACGAGTCGTAGTGCTACGTATGGGTCATAACGGGGCCCGTAGTAGCTGTTTGATAGCTTTTTAGGAAGGGTTGTTTTGGTCCTTTTCCACCCTTTTCTAAGCTCTAGATTGACGTTTTTATGCTCATTCAAGGTCCCAAATCTTTAAGTTCTTTATTGTATTGATAAAATACTCTCTCGAACCCTTAGAATAATATTTCACTCCAAAATCAAGTGTCCAAATCTCTTTCGGATCTTAAGGAATTCATCCAAGCTTCAAGTTCTCACCTCCATCTTCACCAAGAAATTCTCCAAAGCTAAGGTATGTGGGTTTTAGTCATTGATTCCTTCCACCCATGGTGCCCTAACCTACTTGTTACTCAATTTGAATGATTTAAGGTTAATCTTACAAATGGATTTACTAGTATGAGCATGTCTATGAACTATGTTAAAGCTATGTAAAGTTGTGACTGTTGTGCTTTGTTTTGAGCTATAAATCTTGGATCTATTATAAGATTTAATGAGGGATTTTGATGTATATTTCTTGAGGGTGTTGCATAGTGTTGATTAATGGTATTACAATGGATTTTCTTGCATGATTTCATATAAATTGCATGGTTTTGTACCCCTATTACACACCCGCTAAGTGTTTGATAAAATGTTCGGATATGGTTTCTTGAGGAATTGAAGGTCCAATGCATATCTTACTAGTTGAATGACGTTATGATGATAAAATAAATGTTTATATGATTTATGAGAATTATCTATACTATTCTAAGATGACCATATATTGATGAGGGGGTACAATACCTTGACTACAATGATAAAAGGGATGATGTTCATTAACCAAATTGAGGGGTTGATACCTTAGTAACCAAATTAAGGGGCTGATATCTTATTAACCAAATTAAGGGGTCGATACCTCATCAACCAAATTGAGGGGTTGATATGTCATTAACCAAATTGTGGGGTTGACACTTAAATCGCCTTAAAGGTGTGTGGTGTATGTTAATAACCAAATTGAGTGGTTGATACCTCAATCACCAAGAATTGGAGGTGGTAAACCATTAGCCAAAGGATGGTCTCTTTCTACTTACATTTTTTATTTATATAAGAATGATTTTACTTCAAGTATCATTCATACATGTCATATCATTACTATGCTATCCATTGTCTTTGTTTATGGACTTCAATTATATTGCCTATCTCTTGTTACATTGCATCCTACATACTTAGTACATTTAAATATACTAACGCATACTTTATGTCTACATGATGTTAGCATGTAGGAACTAATGCTCTATTTGGTCATCATCCTCCGTCGCGTGGCTAGTGACATCCATTCAAGCTAGTTGGTGACTTCTCATATCTGATGGCAATATCTATGTTCCTATGCTATATAATAAAGACTATCTTTCCTTTTTGGTATACTTTGACTATGAGGGTGAGCCAGATTGTTGTCATGGTCCCTGCTATGTTCTATGTTAGAGGTGTTGTTCGACAAGATATGTATCATGCTTGATCTTTGACTCACCTATGATATTCAAGCTATTTAAATATAAGTCTTTCTCCCATAGTCCCAATTTCCCCTTGTCTATGTTTCATATGATGCATTATCTTGCTTCCGCGACCAAGGACGTGTGATGATATATTGTGAGACTTATTTAGGGTTCCTTCGAATTCTCCATTCTCCAGTCACGTCGAGGCCATAGGCTTGGGTCGTGACACATACACATATCTTTGGTCATGGAAGCAAATGAACAATAATAAGTAAGTAAAACAGGGATAAATGGGGCTAAGGGAATTCTTTAATATCATAAATCATATGGAGTCAAGCTCATAGTATAGATACACCATAATATTCTAACAACACCTCTAAACATAGAATAGAGCAGGGGCCAAGACACTTTTCGAGCTCACCCTCATAATGTTAAACACCAACATAAAGAAGTTTTTGAAATAACAAGAGAAAGTAGATAGTGTCCTCGAACTTAAGGACTCGCCAAGCTTATCTTCAAGATGTCAAACTAGACACATGGAAGAGGATAGTCAAATGGAGCTTCGGTTCATATATGGTAACATCATATGGGCATAGAGTATGCATTAGTATGTTTGAATGTACTATGTATATAGGATGCAATGCAACAAGTGTTAGGCAACATAGTCAAAATGCATAATGATAAGCAAAAAATAGCATAATAATGATATGGCATGTATGATAAATATTTAAGTAAATCATGTTTTACAAATCATTTATCTGACATAGAACATAATATATAAGTGTCGGAAGAAATGTCAACCGATATAAAATAAGACCAAGAGAGCTACAACTTAGAATCTTGATGTGTACCCTACACCATAAGAAAGGGGGAAGTTACTTGCCAAGCTGAACCTCCTAATGGCTAAGTAGATCCACTAAGCCTTATGTGAACGGGGTAGTCGCCTCTAGTTCCTAGTCACCTCTAGTTCCTGGACTCGGGTACTTACCTTAAGCCTTTATATCTCGGGTACTCGCCTCTTAGGGATTTGGGGACTCACCTCTAATCCCTTCACTGACGATGGCATATAGTTTTGGGACTTGGGGACTCACCTTTAGTCCACTCAGTGCTAAGTCTAATCCTACGAAATTCTTAAAATAATCATAGCTTTAATAATTGGTAAGAAACATGGAAGAATGACACGAGTAGCTCTTAACATCATTGACCTCAAATGGTGAGCCTAATCATCAAACATAAGAATGGGTCATCATCAACATTACCCTTGCATTAACACCAACATCAAAAGCTCACAAGAGGTAAAATCTTTGAGAAAAGGACTTAATTCGGCTTTACAACATAATCAATATTTTCATGAACTAAACACATCTCTAGAAAGCCTAAAATCATTATAAAGTGTCTTGACTCATAAATCAACCAATAGATTATCAAAACTTTAAGAATCCTTAAAAAGGCATTTTATGAAACACTTGACGGGTGTGCAATGCTTGAATAAAATCATACAATCCAAGAGTGAAATCATGCAAGAAAACTTGAAGTAAATCAACCCACCAATACTTGGTAATTCCCTCATGCAATATACATCAAAATCCTTCATCAAATCTCAAGATAGATTATAGATACATAGCTCAAAATATGCATAGTCACAATAGATAAACCATCACATATTATAAGCTTAAAATAAGTAAATATGTGTTTTGTATCAAAATTTCATGAAACCCCAACATAATGCATAGTCAAATTCATAGTAATTAACACTCATAAGTAAATCAACTTAAAAATATGCAATTTTTATATAAGGAGGATTGAGCACCATGGGTGAAATGACCCAATTGTTGAAACCCATATACCTTAATCTTGGAGTTTCTTGAAGAAGAACTTGAGGAGGACTTGGGGCTTGACTTGGTTTCCTTGAATTCCAACAAAACCTCTTGAAAATCTTGAGAATGGATGGAGAATTTGATGAAGATTAGAGAGAAATTTGAGAGTTTTTCTGGTGAGTTTTAGGGCTAAAAAGGGCTAAAGAATTAGGGATTTTCGCATATATAGATATTGGGTTCTTACCCAACTGCCCTAGAGTAAAAAAAGAATTTTTTGAAACTTTTTGAAGTAGTCCGCACCAGGTTCTCGTTGCAGACTGGTCGCGGACAGCTACTGATTTTGCAAAGTTTTATCAAAAAATTATTTTCCTGGCACGGATAAAGTATACCTTGTACGTACTCATTTTCTCTATTAATTATGCCCTCTGAACAAGAATATAAAGTCGGATTTGCTAAATTCTTCACAGATTTTAAGATACTCAAAAATAAAAAGCATCATAGGGTCTTTTTGAGCTACGTGAAGGGGTGTTTAAATACCCCCGGTTTGAGATATAATGGAATTTCGATTATGGGGCATTCCTAGGCAAGTACGGAGCGTTTCATACTCCTTGCTTTTAATTATGCATTTTGACTATGTTGCCTATCTATTGTTGCATTGTATCCTACATACTTAGTATATTTCAAATATACTAACGCATGCTATATGCCTACATGATGTTACCATGTAGGAACCAAAGCTCCTCATGGTCATCCTCCCCGTGTCTAGTTGGTCATCTTGAAGATATGTTATTGGTGAATCCTCAAAGTTCTAGAATATTAGCTATGCTATTCTTGCCTTTATCATTTCTTAATGTTGAACTCTTCATACTATGAGGGTGAGCCCGGAAAGTGTCTTGGCTCCTACTCAAATCTATGTTTAGAGGTGTTGTTGGAACTAATGATGTAATTGTGTTTGAACATTGACTCTTTTTTTTATTTTTGCTATTAAAGACTTCCCTTAGCCCCTTTATCCTCATTTCTACTCTCTTATTTTTGTTTAATTGCTTTCGCGACCAAGGATGTATACATGATATGCTACGAGGCTTGTTTGGGGGGTCCCTTCAGGTTCCCATTCGCCATATCACGTCTAGGCCCTAGGCTTGGGTTATAACATTTAAGATCCATATGCACCCAATTATTTTACAACCTAGAGGTAAATCAACTAACTTTAATCTTTTTTTTTAAAAAAAAATAATGATTTCATTTTATCATTTATAATCTCTTGCATAACATTGCATTATGTAAAGATAAAACTTCTTCTGAAGTGATGAATTATCTCCAACATTAAAAACATTAAAATTAATATCAATATCTTTTATCTTCTCTAACTCTTTTGCTTCTCTGTAGCTCAATATTATTGATTCTTTCTATTTTTCAACTAGACAATGACAAAATATTTTTCAATTCTTTGATACCTACTATGTTTAGAATAAAAAATTATTTTCATGAAAAATATAATTATATGATTCTACTATGATTATTATATTATTTTCAATTTACAACTCTATTGGTTGTACTATTTAAAGCATAATCAAGAAAATCATAAATAGTAAATTTTGTCCCAACTTTGTAATTTTTGAATTCATTAGGCTTGTAAAGACTATATAATTCTAATCTATTAGATATTTTAAATTTGACTTGTGTCTTTTTCATAATTCAAAAGGTGCTAATTTAGGTTTTTTAGGAGGCACACAATTTAACACATAACAAGCAGTTAAAATAATTTCACCCCACAAATTTAGATATGCATTTAACTTAATAAACATGACATTAGTCAATTCAATCAAAGTTTTATTTGTTTTTCTTCTACACCATTAGATATAGGAGAATAAGGAAGAATAGTATCATGAATTATTCCAGTGATCTAACAAAAAAATTTATTTATTAGACACATATTCACGATCATTATCACTTCTAATTCAATCTCATGGAGATAAATTTTAAAATTTAAAAAATGTCACTTTTACTTTTCATCAAGTAAGCAAATGCATACTTGATGAAAATTATCAATAAAATGACAAAATATATACTTCTTCTATGAGTAAAAATTCTTTCAAGTACACAAATATTAGTATGAACTAATTTCGAAAAATTAACTTTTCTTTCAACTTGAAAATGAGGTCTTTTAGTGATTTTGATTTTACTACAAGCCTCATACTTTGTAAAATTCTTTTTAGTCATTGTAATTAATCTTAGACTACTCATAATTCCCATATAACGATCACTAATATGAAATACAAACAAGCATGTCAAAAAATTACTAGAAGAGAGCTTGTAAACATAATAAAAACCTTATTCATTTCAACATTCAACTTAAACATTCCATCACAAGCATACCCCTTTCTCACAAAAGTAGTCCTTTTCATAATTACATATTGATAACATTCAATAATCTATTTAAAATCAGTCTAATTTAGAAGAAAACTAGACATCTATTTTTTTAATGGAAGAAGTGTAAAGTATATATTCAAAGTTAAAACCCTTCGATAGATTAAACATAATTCGGCATCTCCCTTTCGAAGCACTTAAGGGGTTGGAGAATCACCAAGCATGATGGCTTTGAGCTCCTCAAAAGGAGTATATGTTTAAAATCAAACTTTATCATAACATATATAACTATTTGCACTAGAATCAATAGGCCATTGATTAACATTCGCAACCATGTTTCATGTCTAGGTTGAGCTACTATCTTTTTTCCTTACCCATATATCACAATTAGTACCCTCAAAGCCATTGATTTTTAATTAGAGAATCAATGACTGCATCAAAGATGCAGTTCTAGTACATCTGAGACTTCTAAATCCTTTCCGATAGCTCCCAAAGAAAATCTCAAATTTGAATCCCAAATTGACGGGTAAGTGTGAGCTTATCCATGCACAAAAGGCTAGCTCTTCGATAATGTTTGTCTAAGGTGTAGGATCACATTTTTAAAATTTATAAAATCAAACAATATGTTCACTTTTTCTACAGACAAAGAATGATCTTGCTTCTTAAATTTGTTAATTTTGTGCTTCATTATTTTTATCATTATTTTTTTTAGGTCCACCATCATTTTTCTTAAAAAAAATTCTTGTTAGGATTCAAAGAAATACTTTTGTGAGTGTGAAGAGTAGCATTATTTGAAGTAATTAAATTCAGTTATATTTGTTGTGATGTTGTTCTCTTCTAATTAAAAAAGTGTACGTTGGCCCCTTACCTCATCTTCCATGCAAACTTGCATTACTAACATCTCAAAAATGGTTTTTGTTTGCGTGTAGCACGTAGTATTTTTTAAATTTCTTTCAAAAAGCTGAAAATTTATCTACTATGTCACAAACAATTTAATCTTCTTAGATTTAAGCTCTCAACAATCATTATAAAGTCTTGAACTTGGCCTACAACTAATTTATTATCCATCATTTGAAATGAACAAATTATGCTGGTAGTATATTTTTCGCTTTAACCTCTTTTGTATTATACCTACTCTATAATGTTTTCCAATTATATTTGCACCAACATAAGTTCTATTATAATAATTATAAAAATTACAATCAGATAGATAGTGAAGAAGACAATATCGATACTTCTAAAAATTATCCCTGTACTTTTCATTACTTTCTCTTGAAGAGTTACATCATCATTTATGAAAAAGTTGACTACTTAGGATTCTTTTCTGTTAGCTCATAAGAAACATTAAGAAGACTTAAGCAGAAAAACATTTTACTCTTTCATCTCTTGAAATGAGTACCATTGAATCCCAAAATGACTTCTTAAGATATCTCATTTTAACATGCATAGATTTTTAAATTGTAGTCATTGGCTCTCAAAATTATTGGTGAAATTACAAATTGTAATTGAAAGATAAAATAGAATATCATCACACTGAGGCGTGAATATCTTACTCTCTTTAAGGATATTCAAGTCCACTATAAAAAATATTTTCGCTGATCCAATAATAATTTTCTTGATTTATCCTCTGCAGGATATAATCATTTAATCACAAAGTACAACAAAACAAATTTTAGACAAAAATTGAGTTCAAAGCTTCACGTAAAGAACATCCCCCTTCAACTAATAAAAACACTTCTTTTTACTAACTTTTTCTTGTACACAAAATAGTGTAAGACCACCATTATTTATAGTGAGAAATTTTTTCTTTTAATGAATAAGAAGATTGTAGATAGTAAATTGGATAAATTAATGGAGAAACTATGTCTTACAAATAAGATGAATTAGAAAGTATAATAAGGTAGAATTATGAGCAACATAACGTATTAGCTAGAGATTTTTCGTTTAGAAAAAATTAAATAGTGGGTTTAGCAGCCCATTTTATTGATAAAAGAATAATAAAAATTACAATGTGTATCCAGAGGCACGTATCCTCTAGATAATGAAACAAGACCCTAAAAGTTAGGGCATCCACTACTCCTTCCCTATTCCTTGCCATTGTACTTTTCCTATGTAGCCTTTTGTCTTCAACGGTGGTGCTCTGCCAAGGTTGCTTCCTCTGCTTCTTCTCCTCTTTGCTTTGTGTCTGCTGCTCGTGTATGTTTTTTCCCCTTTTCGCCTCCCTCAACTAATTGTTGCTATGTATCTGACTCTTGTTATTTTCTAGGATCATTTGTGATGTTCCTCCATAGCTCTCTGCATAGCACTTGAAAAAGGAGACTTGTCTCACCATAAGGCTCGATATGTAAGTCACCTCCTTTTGATCTTATTGATGAGTAATTTTTCTACTCTTACCTGATTCAAACTATCCAATTATGCAGTAATTCGTGTTCTCTCCACTGCGTCCTTTAAATGCATAGGACTTCTTACTGTTCCTGATGCCGACCTGCTTATTGGAAATGTATCCCACAGATTTTGAAGGATGCACTAACTTTTACTCACGCAAGCACCAATCGATGGTATAGCTGTGCTTTTTATAAATCTTGTGTTTATCTACTCCATAAACTATAAATGGAACTTTAACTTTCTGCAAAAATATCCTGTAATTAACTAGGATTGTAACTATTTATAGGTTTGCTTCTGATCCTTATATAACGAATAACTTGCTTGTCCATGTTAATTAATTTTTTGCTTTTACTGGATAGCTACCTGAATTGCTAAAATTTCTTTAACTCTATATCATCTGTAGCTTCATTAGCAATATTGACTGCTAGCTGATTAGCCTCTCTAAAGATATGAATAATTTGCACTTTCATATATTGTAGAATGTCTTTTTATCTCCTCAATCACCTCAACTAGTTCCCATGAAATGCTGCATTCTCCAGTATCATGGCCTATATAATTTTTGAATCTGTTTGCATAATGACCGTTAGAAAATTTTCATCTTTGCAATACCTTAAAGCTTATAAAATTTCCAGTGACTCTGCTTCAGAGTTTGTGCATATTCCTATGCTTTGCCCTCAGCATAGATTAAGTTATATCTTCCCAATTCTTGAGACAGAATGCATATGCACTTTGTTCAGGGTTACTTCTATTGACTCCATCCATATTACATGTTATCTATTCCTTTTCAAGTGGCTTCCAAATCACTTTGAGATAATACAGAGTTGGCCTATAGTTTTTCAAAGTCTCCATCATCTCATACTATAGACTAGGTATTCTTTTAATCCATGGGAACTTTTCCTTGATTAAGAAAGGTAGAGTTTTTTAACATTGATGAATCATCCACTCATAGATGTACTCTAGGTTATGTCTCCTTATATTTCTCCTTTTCCACAACACCCACAGTATCATAGCAGGTACTGTCCAGTCAATCTAACTTGCCTTGGATAATATCTCCAGATTCCACCAAGTGAGGATGACTTGTTGCAAATGCATCCCTTCTACATTGATACCCTCACAAGAAGCAATATACTTCCATAACTTTTGAACTATGGAAGTTGTTAGAAATAATGTTCTACTATTTCCTCCTTTCCCTCTTCATAATAGTAACACTTGGAAACCACACTGATTATCACCCTCTTGAGTATGTCATCAGTTGATATCCTTCCTTTGAGGACTCTCCACAAGAAGAAAGAAATCTTGTATGGTACTCCTTTGCACCATATTTTGGAAACCCAGTCTTGCTTATTTTTCTTATCCTGAGAGTGTTATAAGCAGATTTGACTGTGAATTCCCCATTTGTAGTACCTATCCACCAACACTTATCAAGCATGCATTTTGGCCTTTGTTTGATTTTATCAATGATGAAATCAACCATCCCTACTAAGACACCACTCAATGATTTTTCCTTATCCCAGGATTCATTCACTGTCATGTCCTTAACATCCACTCCTCATCAATCTCAGTTTGATCTTCTATGAAATATAGTGCCCCCAGCTTTGTCTAACTATAAAATCAGAAGTTAAAATTGTCAAATTCGACCTACCATCATATTTCATGTTCCACTTCATTCCTTATTTTATCATGCACCTCAAAACTTGTGAAGCACCTCTGCTGAAAACAATTACAAGGTGCAACTTTTTATAATATTTGCTCTATATGAATTCAGCCCACAGTGAGTTGGTTGCCACCATAAAATTCCACCATAAGTTGGTCACCAGTGCCTTGTTAATATAATAAAGTGATCTTAGACCCAAGCCCCCTTCCTTTTTGGGATAGCATAATTCACTCCATTTAACCCACTGTTTCCTACTGATTTCACCATTACTTCCCCAAAAAAATTTAGCCAAAAGTTAATGCACCTAATCTATGGCCTTCTTGGAAAGATATGTAACTGATAAGAAATATATAAGGTTCGACTGTAGAACATGTTTTGTAAGAATAATCTTTCCTCCCATAGAGAGTAATCTATATTTCCCTGAAAGTATCCTTCTTGATATCTTCTTCAATGTATCTTCAAAATAGCTTGATCTGCTTCTCCCATAATAAGCAGGGCAGTCCAAATAAGTAAACGGGAAATTTCCCTGTCTATGCCATTCATTATTCTCAGCCTAATAGTTACACAAAGTGGTGAGTTATCATGAAGATAAAAGTGGATTTTACTTTTATTTATCTTTTGCCTTGAATTATTCTCATAATCCCTTGCCACAACCATCATTTTAATGACATATGCCCTATCACCTGAACCAAACACGATTGTGTCATCTGCATAGGCTAGGTGGTTAATTTTTGGGCTCCATGTATGGAGCCCAAAACCCTTGAACTCACAGTCCTCATTCAGATTATTCAATCCCATTGATAGCACCTCCGCAACAATAATGAATAATGTTGGTGACAATGGATCACCTTGCTTTAACTCTTTTGAGGATTGAAAGAATACATAGGACTTTCCATTAACTAATATTGAGCACCAGTTATTAGAAATTAGTCTTCATACCATATCAATGATGCATTCTAAGAACCCAAACATCCTTAATACCTTAGTGAGAAAAATCCAAGAAACCTATCATAAGCTTTCTTTATGTCTAGTTTTACCACCACATTCACATCCTTGTTTCTCCTATTAATATCCCTGATGATTTTCTAAACAAGTAACATATTTTTTGTAATATTTCTACCTTTCACAAATTCTAACTGATTTTTGGTGATTATCTTGGGAAGCACTCTTTCCAATCTTTCATGCAGGGTTCTTGATATAATTTTATTGACAAAGGAATTTAAACTTATGGGTCTCATGTCATAGAAAGATTTCACCATCTCCTTCTTGGGAATCAACACCAAATTTGTATGTGTTACAAATTTGGTCAATTCATGTCCACAAAAGAAAGTTTTTACCACATTCGTGATATCATCTCCTATTTTATCCCAACGTACCTAAAAAAGGACCTCATGAAGCCATCAGGTCTGCAGGCACTGTCTCCAATTAGCTTGAATACCACAACCTTTATTTATTTGTTAGGCAATCTTATCATATCCTCATTATCTTCTATTGTGACTAAGGTTGATATATGCTCTAACATTGTATAGTCATCATTATAATTATCCTCTGTAAACTGATGTGCAAAAAGTTACACAATAGCTTCCCCATTTTCCCTTACGTATTTAAGATACCACCCTGATCATCTTGAATCTCAGAAACATGAAATCTTTTTCTCCTTCCTTTTCTGTAGGAGTGAAAAAATTTTGTGTTCTTATCACCATCATTCAGCTACCTCATTCTTGATTTTTTCTTCCAAAACTCCTCTTCCAGGTCCAAGAACCTTTTCAATTCATCCTCATATTTTCTAAGTTCCACTAGATTTTTAGCACAAGGGTATAGTTTTAGTTGATTTTTTTCACTCTGATGATATCTTTCATGGTGGATATTTGATGAAAAACATTGCCAAAGACTATTTCACTCCAACTAGATAAAACTTTCTTCACCCTCTTCAGTTTCACTTGCAATTCATAAATTGGGTTCCCAACAAAGTCCACCTTCCAATTTTCCTTTACAACATCAACCTTTTGGTGCTTTGTCCCAAAGTTCAGGAACCTGAAGGGTTTGTTGCTAGGCTCTTAATCTGTATTACAAATCAAATGCAAAGGGGTGTGATCCGAATCTTTCCTAATAAGATGAATAACTTCTAAAGTAGGAAATAGATCTAGGAACAATTGATTCACCAAAATTCTATCCAATCTTTTGAATATGCAATCTCGATTAACCCTTTCATTCCGCCAAATAAATTCACTTCCGGAGAATTTAAGTCCTCTATCTCAAAATTGTTAGTTAAAAACCTAACGTTAGTAGCCTCTACTTGTTCGAATAACAACCCTCCAAGCTTTTTTTCCTTATTTAATACAACATTGAAATCCCCCCAATAATCTAAGGGAAATTACAGTCCTCATTGAGTTCCTGCAATTCATCCCATAGCTCTAATCTCTCCAGGGTACTATACCTTGCATAGATCCCAGTAATCCAAAAGACACTATTATTCCATTTAAATCTAATCGTATCATATCAGATGGAATCAATCATTGATAAATACTTCCCAATAGTCTCTCTAAATATACCATATTTTAGTCAAACAATTTATCCCCGCATGATTGAAATCAAACTGGATTCTGTATTGTTCAATTTGGGATAGACCTTGAAAAGGTTCCATCAATGCAATGAATGAATAATAATTTTGTATATTTAGATCCATTAGTCTATCCATCGAATTCTGAGATATGATAGACGTAATGTTCCAAAATAGCATATCTTCTATCATTGTTCACTAGTTGATATCTTCTCTCTGCTCCACCATGTTTTCACTTGAAGTGGGATGACTGACCTACCCTTCTTAGCGTTATTCTTTAAGATGGTTGTATGTATTGATGATAGATCTCCCACTTTACTGATTTGTTGGACGTTATAATCAATATTCTCATCTTCTTCTCTGTGTTTTCTCTCCGTAATCTCCCCTATATCATCTTTATTCAACTCTATGCAGTTTTCTTTAAACCGGGGGTGAAACTATTCTCTTCACCCTTATCTTCCATGTTCAAAATTAGCTCTTCATGGCCCTTATCATTTCCCTTCTCCAATCCATGTTGTTGACACCCACTACTTACATTTTGTCCATCTTTCTCTTTACAACCCGTGTTCTCCATCTCCAGTATGTCATCTTTGCCACTAAATCCTTCATTAGATGCTTGCGTTGGTGTTTTATGTACTTCTTTTCTCGCCTTGTTGCTGCTTGATACCACTATTGGAGTCTCCTCTTCAATTCCCTCTTGCATCACTTTCTTCCCATTATTACTTCCTGGTACTGCTTTAGAATTATTTTTTGGCTCTACTTTGTTCTTATCCTATTCTTCATCCGGTTCAATCTACCCAACATCTTCCTCATCATTGCCCTCTTGTAAGGTCGTGAATTTATTTTAAAAATAATACCAGTCCGCTGCCATTCTTTCTTCAGTGCTGATTCTCCTCTTTGATTATGATTTGTGCTTTAGCTGTTTCTTGAAGCTGCTCCAAACTTCTAATTTTCTCTGTCTCCCCCTCTTTTGTTTCGTCCCCTTATTCTTCTTCTTATCCTCTTGCGAAGCCCTATCCCTTTTATCTTGAAATAGCTCAGGATGCAACACATAATATTATTGTTCATCGTGACCTTGTATGATGCAGTTCTGACAATATTTCGGCATGTAATCATACTTGATGCTGATCATCTCTCAATAATCAACTCCTCCGATTTCTTCACCCCGATCTTGATCCTATTAGGTAACTCTTTTTGAAGATCAACTTTTACTTTGACCCTAGCACAATAGGCCTAATTTGGTTCTTCGTAGCCAAATCAACTTGCAACATACGGCTTGCCCACCGCACTTGTTAATGAGAAAATTGCTTCCTCCCCAAAAATGTTTGGTGGAAGCGGTGGGAAAGAGATCCACACTACCACAGTTGTAGCTTCTTCATTCAAATTGAACATGGGACCACTTAAACATTCGCATTGAAAATAAATTACCTTATGCATTAATATAGAATGCAAACTTTGATAGTAGGTGCACATATTCTTTCAATAATGAAGCCCTAATTAAAATATGTCTATTGCATAGTAAGCTGATCTTGCATTCCCCCTTTAATTCGCATTGCTTAGGAATTATTTTTCTCAACTCATGAATATCCGACCATCCATAGGAAAACTTACAAATCACTGCATATTCCAGGTTTTCATTAATAATCATCTGGTCAATTTCATCTTGATCCCAAATTACCTGAGGTTCCCATGTAAGTACGATACCGGCTTCTTGGTATCAGTTTCACTTGTACTTTGGTTTGTTTCAACAGATCAGCAAAAGTTTTAGGATGCAGAGGTGTTCCCCCATCCAGAATAGGGGGGCCACTGGCCGGAACGGCCATGAACGACGATGGTACCAAATTACTGGTTGACGGCGACCTAGGATTTGGAGAGAGCATTTTTTTTACAAGTACATAATTTCTTGTACTTGAATTAGCTAGACAGTATAAAGATTTTAATGAAAAATAAAATCACTCTTGCCAATTAGTCAATAGCCGCTTACATCTACAAAGAATTGCTGCAAATGAAACAAAAATATGTGGCCTAAATATGAAATCATCTACTAACCCAATCTGATATTATATTGAAATGCAAAACCAAGAGTTGTTTAACTTTGAAGAAGATGCATTGAAGGACTGAGAAGAAAATGTCATTTGATTTAGATTTTTGTATGACATTTCAATTGTGAAAACGCAAAATCTTTTAAAAGAAAGAAGATTATGATTCAAATATCTGACCCACTTGGATTCATTTTGTCCTAGAAAACCTCTAAAATGTATAGTGAATCGATTAGAGGAATTTTCAATTAATGAAAGGCTGAGATAGAAAAAAGAATAGGAAGAACAATCCTACCGACATCAATTTAGGATGTCAAATTCCCTCCTTACCGAACCTTAGTGTTTTCTTTTGAAAATATTCTTAACATTTTGAGAAGCAGTATCAATCAAAATATTTGGTTTTAGGTTTTTGTATATATAGTTTCATCAATTGTAAATTCCTAAATTTAGGTCCAAATGATTTAAGTAGTAACATGTACTCGATTAAATATGTTATCCATATAATTTTGATTACTTTAAAACAACCAAAACATAGATTCTATTCTATCCATTCGAAGTTTTATGAAAAGGATAAAAAGAATTGGGTAAACTATTTAAAACGTCACAAAAAGATTATGTATTACAAAATAAGGTAAAGAATGGTTTAGTAAAAACAGTGTTTTAAGGTATGGTTGTTTCATTGTCTATTCATTATGTCGAATTGTATTGCTTAGTTTAATTTAGAAATCACATGTCACATAATAAAGATCATGGGAGATCTCTTTGTAAATGGGAACAATAAATTATAACAGGTTGGTTGGTTTCAATTCCTTCCATTAATTGTTATCACGCAGCAATTCCTTCCCTTTATACGGTATATAATGATGGTATCTACGTTATAACTTTACATATTTTATTAATTATCTAATTTCTGTCATCAAAATATGTAAGCAATTCAGTCCATTAAGATTTACATGTAAATGGAAAGATCTCAAGGTTTTTTTTGGCCTGTTCTGTAACTTAACCCTTATTTTTAGTGGTCCGTCGTATTCGTGTCAACTTATACGTACATTTACTACTTGATTAGTTATTTCTTTTTTTATACAAGTTATTTTCTTTTTAGATAGTATAAAAAATAATGCTATAATTTTATATTTAAATAATTATATTTTAAAATAACAATTTAATTTAGGGTAAAATGATTTATACTCACAGTTATATTGATAATTTATTTTAAATTATAATTTCTAAAAATATTTTCTTTTTTAAAAATTTTTGTATCAAATCAAAACTAACCCATGAAAGAGGAATGTATTTCTTGCCAGCACAAATGCCGACTAACTTTGTCTCGGGCAAATTTAACTTGTAACCACTAGAGTTATTATTTAGCAAATCTAATAGAGAGAACACCCATGGTGGCTACTTAGACTCGATCATTGCAGTATATTATTCCTTCTACTTTGTTTTTTCTTCAATAACATATCCAGTGAAATTCCACAAGTGGGGTCTGGGTATAAATTGTACGCAGAACTTACCACTACCTCATAGAAGTAGAGATAATTATTGAAATTCATTTTTTATACTTCTTGTTCATTTAATGAGATTCTTGACTTACTCTACTTTATCTAGGAGAATAGTTTAGGAATAATAAATTTGTTCTTATGTTTTTCCTAAAGAATGTGTTATGCCCTCAATAATGCACTTAATATGAATTCGAAAAAGAAGTTATAATTTTGTTATTAGTAAAACCTATGAATTTCAAATTTTGAGTGTGGTCTCTCTTTCATCTATATGACATATCACCATATCTTTTGCCTCTCCTGTGATTTGGACCGTTTAGATTTATGATTTTCGGCTCATCTTATTAATCAATATAAGGTCCATTTCATTGATCAGGACAAATATAATTCTTCATTAATTCTGTTCACGCATCAGCATAACTGCTGCGCTGCTGCAATAAGATGGCGACGATTAATGCTTTACAGGACAACACATGTGATGGCTCGTTGGTGGACCACAAAACAGGATAGTTTGGTATACATTCAGAAGAGGACAACTTTCTTTCAAAAGCTAGCCCGTTCTGTTTTTCTTTTTAATTTTTAATATCATATTGAAACTCGATTAAATTATATTAATATCACATAAAGCTCATTACAAAAGAGGTCCAGAGCTCGATTGAATTAAATTAATATCACGTAGAATCCATAGCAGGGTTTTTGAGATGAGGATTCCCAAGAAACAATCTCTCTACTTCTATGAGATAATGGTAAGGTATGCGTACATTCTACCTTTCCTATACCCAATTTGTGAAATTCCAGTGAATATGTTATTTGTAGAACCCATAGCATAAATGTTCTACAAATTACAATATATTTATCCAGTGCGCCACAATTTTTAGTAGTAATATAAAGCTAGCTGCTTAGTTACTTCACCCACCCTTTCTAGCTCTCTAGCTCTTCACTATTCTCTCATCAATTATTGGATATTTGGAATGACTTGTTTCAGTGGATCTAGAGTTTGTTTGGCTTATGGAAATTTTAATTTGTGGCTTTTGACTTATTTTTGGTTTAAAATTATGTGTTTGTAAATATTTTTTTAATTTTTGTAATTATTTCAAAAGTATTAAAAAAAACATTTAAAATAAGTCAATTCATACAAACTTCTAATACTATTACCCCTTTTTTTTTTAAAAGAAATGACCTGATTTGAGTTGCATGAAATTTAAGAAAATAAAGAGCATTTTTTTAATTTTATGATCTTAAAATTAAAATTATATCAAATCTAATAAAACACTCTTTAATTTTGTGACCTTAAATATATCACGTGCAAAGTTGCAATTAAAGTTTTGCATAAACAAAAAAAAAAAGAGAAAGAAAGAAGAAAAAAATGTCTTATTTTTGAAAGGGATGAATAGTTTTTGTAGGAGATCTAACAACATGTTGGCTAAATGGTACTTGTTTCTCGCTTGCAGGAGTATCCAGGACATTATTTGAGGTGA
Organism: Solanum clarkiae; assembly: GCA_011800125.2. Classification (NCBI taxonomy): domain Eukaryota; kingdom Viridiplantae; phylum Streptophyta; class Magnoliopsida; order Solanales; family Solanaceae; genus Solanum; species Solanum clarkiae. The sequence goes on along the minus strand of JAABOM020073316.1, from coordinate 49,698 downwards.
CTTCGCTAGTCATACCAAAAGTAATATACATATTTAACATCTGCTTCATATATAAACCAAGATTCGCTGTGATGGGTAGTCAAATGACAGAGAGGACAATTCTTAATATATTTTGGGGGTTGTTTTATTTAGTTTTAAGATATGAAAACGAATACGTGTCACAGATTTCATTATTAGCAAATTTGATTTGATAGAAGTATTATCTGTGTAATAAAAGATATCTTTAATTTGATTAACGATTTGGAGCAACGTGCTATATCTAGGCCAGTTCGGATCTAACTATTCTTGCGGATATAAATTCCTTTTCCATGAAAAAGTTGATTAAACCCTTCCTTCATTGTGTTATTTCATCTCAATTATTATATTAGTGATCTTCTATCTATAATAAACATAAATATCAGCCACTATCCACCCCCTTCCCTCCCCCCCTAAAAAAATATCAAATAATTAAATAATGCTACAATAAAAATAACTTTAAACGGTTATAATATGCACATCAACAAAAAGGGCTTAAACCTTTACCAACATTCGTTAAATGCAATAGGATCAAATGTCATTGTAGGCTTCAAGAACATCAACCAAAAGTATTGCCTCTCTCTCTTATATATATATATATATATATATATATATATAACAATAGTTAAGCTATAATAGTTTATTAATTGCTGCTATAGATCATTTTTAGTGTAGTGCAATTTGCTATCAAACTTTAAGCAGGTGAACAAGAATCACCTAATGACTTTTGTCATCATTGAATCTTAAACTCTAGTCTCCTATACACACTTAATTCAGTAAATTTATCCTAATTTTTTTTAATCTGTTTTAAAACAGAATGCATTTATCCCCTTTTAGCAATTATTTAGTCAAATTTTCCACATATTATATTTAAGACTACAAGACTAAAGAATTTTTTGTTATACTTAACATCTTTTTAATTTAACATCATAAAATTTAATTTTTATTTAAAATTAAAATAAGACAAATAAATTAAAATTGATAAAATACTTTTTGTCCTACTTTATGAACTAGTAAGTCACACCAAGATATCATCCCTTCCATCATTAGTTCCTAACACACTTCACATCCCTTACACTAACGAGCCTCAACGTTGTCCCATCCGTTTCAAGCCATACGACCCACCCCTAACTTTTATTACGTTACCTCCCCATCTTTTTCTTTTTCTTTTTTTGGTTTTATTCCCTTTCCCATGTCTTATCAATTGTTTTAATAAAGTGATTGAAATATGTATCTATATTATCTGTATTCATCCTAACTTGGCTTAGTCGTTAGTTTGTTAGCTACTCGATAATTCCTGTTAAAATCAGTTAGTTGTACAGCTCCAGCGATGGCTATTCCCAGTTATTAGGTGGTTAGAGTTAGTTGAACTAGAAGAATAGTTAGAGCCATCAAATAATAAGTCACGACCCAAGCCTAGGGCCTAGACGTGACACCGTGAATGAGGAACCCGGAAGAACCCCAAACAAGCCTCTTAGAACATCATTACACATCCTTGGTCGCGGAAGCAATAAATTAAGCATCAAGAGATAATAAAACGGGACAACCGAGGCTAAAGGAAGTCACTTTCGTACCATAGACATCACGAACAATAGAGTCAAGGCTCTTAGCATAGATACATAACATGTCCAACAAACACCTCTAATACATAGATAAGAGCAGGGGCCAAGACAAAGTAACCAGACTCACCCTTAGTCAAAAGAGACAATAAAGAAGAATGTCTCAATACATAATAAGAGCATCATAGACTAAGGTCCCCGAAGTCGAAGATTCACCAACTAGATTGAGTAGTATCGAACTAGCCACGTGGAGGAGGAGGATGATCAACTTGGGCACCGGTTCCTACATGGTGACCTCATGTAGGTATAGAGTATACGTTAGTACGTATGAATGTGCTATGTGGGCAACACGAATTAGGCATCATAATCAAAATGCATAACAATAGGTTATAGGCATAATATTATAATATGACATGTATGATCAATGCATAAATAAAAATGCTTAAGTAACTCATGCTCATATAGGATATCATATGTTTAGAAGAGACCAAGCTAGATTTCCAAAGTATAAACGCCTTGGTAGGTTAGTGATGATAGCACCCATCACCCAAGTGTGTGAGGTACAAACCCCTCATAAGGTTAGTGATGATAGCACCTATCACCCCAGTGTGTGAGGTACAAACCCCTCATCAAGGTTAGTGATAATAGCACCCATCACCCTAGTGATTGAGATATTAACCCCTTAACTAGGTTAACTGGATGGGGCATGATCTAATGCAACACTTTATATAGAATATATCGTATACATAAGCTCATTACATCATCACATAGTCAATCATATCATATCTCATGCTTTGGACCTTCAACTCCTCAAGAAACCACAACTAGACATTTTATCAAACACTTAGAGGATGTGTAATGCTAGTATAAAACCACGAAATATAGAGATGAAATCATGCAAGAATATCCATTGTAAAACTATCAATCAACACCTTGCAACACCCTTAAGTAATATACATCAAAATCCCTTCTTAAATCTTATAATAAATCCCAAAATTTATAGCTCAAAACATAATAATAAAACAACACCACTTTACATAGCTTTAACATAGTGTAGTGAATTTCATAATAATCATGACCCATTTGTAAATCAACTTTAAACCATGTAATTTGAGTAAAAGGAGGCTTGAGTATCATGGGTGAAAGGAACGCATGAAAGAAACCCACATACCTTAGCTTAGAGATGAACTTGGTGAAGATTGGAGATAAAGACTTGAAGCTTGAAGAAGAACCTCGAAGGAGAGCCTTAGTTTGGATGAGGGTTTGGGACTTGAACTTGGGAGTGAAAATATGGCTAAGTATTTGAGTGAGTATTGAGAAATGTTTTGGGTAATATGAGGGTGAAATTTGGCTAAGTATAGGTAAAAACACATTTGGCAAAATTTAGGCCTAAGACTTAGAAGTCTTGGATCGAACTTAAAAAAAAATAGTGCCAAAATAAGAAGAGGCGTGTTGCGAGGGGGTCGAGGATTCCTCTCCGGAATTCGCACCTTGAAAAATTATAATTGCAAATATTTCGCTCTTATATCGGGATTAGACCCTTTCTCCCCTAATTTTTACCCCCTAAATAAGACTATGAAGTCGAATTATTGAAATAGCAAATGAATTTTGAGATATATAAAATTTAAAATTTTGGGCATTCCGAGACACATTTTCAGGCACATTTTGGTATGGTTTCAATATCTCCCCCTTGGAAACATTCATCCCCGAATGTAAAAGAGACGTACAAGACTATAATGATCATGAACAAAACCATCCCCAAATAAAATGCAACATAACATTTAAAACACCATTTTCAAAATCTCAACATAAGTGTAAAATTATCATAAACTTGCCAACTTAAACATCAATACATATGAATGACATAGGGTCTGAAATACAAGACTTGAAATTACATAGGGGACATAGAATTAGTTCATTAGGCTTGACTGGACTGGGAAAGATAAGGATATTGCTTTTGCATGTCCACTTCGGCCTCCCAAGTGGCACTTCTAGTTTGCTGGTTCCTCCAAAGGAGCTTAACGGATGTCACCTCCTTGTTCCTCAATCTCTTCACTTGCCTATCTAAGATCTGAACCGGAACCTTCTCATAAGTCAAGTTATCCTCAATAACACCCACAACATTAAGAGGCACAATAGCATTAAGATCACCAACACATTTCCTCAACATAGAGACATAGAACACTGGATGACCAAATTTATTTTACTAGGCAACTTCAATTCATAAGCTACCTTGCCAACCCTCTTCAAGACCTCATAAGAGCCAACATATCTTGGACTCAACTTTTTCTTTTTACCAAAATGGACCACACCTTTCATTGGAGAAACTTTCAAATGAACCTAATCACCTACTTTGAATTCAAGGTCTCTTCTTCTCACACCGGCATAGGATTTTTCATCACTTTGGGCTATTTTCAACCTTTTCCTAATCATCCTCGCCTTATCAAGAGCCTCCATAACTAGATCCAGTCCCATTAAAGCCACCTCTCCAACCTCAAACCACCCAACTGGTGATCTACAACATCTCCTATAAAGAGCCTCAAAAGGAGCCATACCGATGCTAGAGTGGTAGTTATTGTTGAAGGCAAACTCAATCAACGGGAGATGGTCATCCCAACTACCCCTCAACTCCGATGTACAATCCCTTAGCATATCCTCAAGGGTTTGAATGGTTCTTTTGGCTTGTCCATCCGTTTGAGGGTGGAATGCCGTAATAAGGTGAACTTTTGTACCAAGCCCTCTTTGAAAAGTCCTCCAAAAGTGTGAAGTGAATTGTGAACCACGACCCGATATGATGGAAAAAGGAAACTCATGCAACCTCACTAACTCATGGATGTACAACCTTGCATACTCTTCAGCCCCATATGTGGTCTTAACCGGTAGAAAGTGAGTCGATTTAGTCATCCTATCAACCACCACCCAAATGGAATCAAAAACTTTTCTAGTCTTGGGAAACCCAACCACAAAATCCATATTAATCACCTCCCACTTCCAAGTAGGAATCTCTATGTCTTGGGTTAGGCCACTCGACCTTTGATGTTCAACTTTGACTTATTGACAACTATGGCAATTGAAAACGAACTTGGCAATGTCCCTCTTCGTGCCTCCCCACCAATACACATCTCTCAAGTCTCTATACATTTTGGTGGAACCAGGGTGGATAGAATAAGAAGAATTATGGGCCTCATCAAGAATCTTCTCCCTCAAACCATCAACACAAGGCACACAAAACCTACGTTAGTATCTAAGGGCCCCATCTGCCCATTGGGAGAAAACATCTGCTTTGCCCTCTTTTAGCATGGCCTTCAATTCAAGCAAGGAAGAGTCAAGATCTTGTTTTTCCATCACCTCATCAACCAAATAAAACTTAGACCCATCAACAACCACAACACCATCATCACCAACCTCTTCCAACCTGACCCCCAATCTAACCAATTGATGCACTTCCCTAGCCATCTCCTTACCACCACCATCAACATGGGCTAGGCTACCCATAGACACCCTACTCAATGAATTCGCCACCACATTTGCCTTACCCGGATTAATGCACACTCATGTCATAGTCCTTAAGAAGTTCTAGCCACCTTCTTTGCCTCAAGTTGAGATCTTTTTGAGTGAAGATATATTAGAAGCTCTTATGATAAGTGAAGACATCAACATGCACCCTATAAAAGTAGTGATGCCAAATCTTTAATGCAAACACAATGGTGGCTAACTCTAGATCATGGATAGGGTAGTTCCTTTCATGTACCTTGAGCTGTCTAGATGCATAAGCTTTGACCTTACCGTTTTGCATAAACATATAACCCAAACCAACCCGCGGAAGCATCACAATACACTACAAATCCCTCAAGCCCATCCGGTAGTGATAATATAGGAGCGGACACAAGCTTGTCTTACAAGGTTTGGAAGCTCCTCTAACATTCATCGATACACACAAACTTAACCATATTTTGAGTTAATTTTGGCATAGGGGAAGCAATGGAGGAGAACCCATTCACAAACCTTCTATAATAACGCGCTAGGCCCAAGAAGCTCCTAATATCCGACAGGGTCAATGTTCTAGGCCAACTTCTAATCAGATTGGTTTTCTTAGGATCCACTTTTATACCATCCCCCGACACCACATGACCCAATAATGCAATTGCCTTCAACAAATAATCACACTTGTCATATTTGGTATACAATTTCTCCTCTCTCAATCTTTGCAACACAACCCGCAAATGCCCAATATGCTCCTCCCTACTATGTGAATAGATCAATATATCATCAATGAAGACCACAACAAAGGAATCAAGTTAAGGTTTGAAGACCATATTCATTAGGTCCATGAAGATGGCCGGTGCATAAGTCAACCCGAACGACATCACAACAAATTCATAATGCCCATATCTACTCTAGAAGGCCATCTTGGGAATATTACACTTGCTCACCGTCAGTTGATGATACCCGTACCGGAGATCAATCTTAGAGAAGAAGCTAGCCCCTTGCAATCGGTCAAACAAATCATCAATCCTTGGAAGAGGATACCTATTCTTGATGGTGACACTATTGAGTTGCCGTAGTCAATGCACATTCTAAGTGACCCATTCTTCTTTTTCACAAACAACACCGGAGTACCTTAAAGGTGATTGACTAGGTTTAATAAATCCCTTCTCCAAAAAATCTTTCAATTTCTCCTTTTAACTTTTTCAACTCCACCGGGGTCATACGATAAGGGGGAATGAAGATAGGTTGAGTATCGAGGAGGATGTATATACCAAAATCTATCTCCCTTTGGGAGGGACACCGAGAAGGTCATTTCGAAAGACATCAAGGAACTCATTTACAATCGGAATCGACTTTATGGAACGGACCTTGGACTCCACATCTTTAACCCTCAGAAGATGGTAAAGACACTCCTTAGAGATCAATTTATGGGCTTTAATGCATGAAATAGATCTATCCTTGACCACCACATATCGACTTTCCCACTCAAGGATGGGTTTATTAGGAAATTAAAACTTGACCCTACGGGTTCTACAATTAATAGAAGCATAGTAGTCATGCAACGAATCCATCCCAAGAAGGACATCAAAATCTACCATGTCTAATTCAAGAAGATCACAAGGCAATAACTTATGCAACATGCAAATAGGACAACTTCTACAAACTTTCCTAGCAATAATAGAGGCACCAATAGGTGTAGACACTTCATATGACTCATATAACAACTCGGTGGCAACATGGAACTTTTTAGCAACAAAAGAGGTAATAAAGGAGAGAGTAGCACCGGGACCAACCAAAGCATACACATCAAAGTCAAATATTTTCAACATACCGAAAACACATCGGGGACCTTACCAACCCCTTGCCTCCCATGTTGTGCATAAAACCGGTTGTGCCTTGGGGCACCACCTTGAGGACCACCTCTACCCAATGGAACTACATTTGCACCGTGGCCTTTGCCACGATTTCTTGAACAATCTACCTTCTTGTGACCAAGCTCCCCACATTCATAGCAAGCATTAGAACCCTTCAAACATGGGCCTTTATAACCCCCTCCACATTTATGACACATATCAATGGGAGCCATAACACCAGCACCTTGAGGCCTAGGGAGAACAGTGGCAAACCCCCTATTAATAGCATGGTGAGACCCTTGGCCTTCATGGAACCGGCCACCCTTTGGAACTTACCTCTAAGATGGGACCTCTTAGCCTCATGCCTCCTTCTCTTCCTCATTTTCTTGTCTTCCATTTGCTTGGCATAGGTTATTAACCAAGATAAGTCCATGTCATTAATTAGCATGGCGGACCGACATTATTCACTTTCCAAGTCGGAGACCCCCATCATAAGCTTGTTCATCCTAGATCTAGGATTGGCCACCAAATGAGGAGCATACTTTGAAAGTTGATTAAACTTGGGGGCATACACCCTCATACTCATAGCACCTTGTTTCAAGTTCATAAACTCCACCGACTTAGCTTCCCTAAGCTTAAGAGGGAAAAACCAACTAAGGAAGGCCAATCTGAACTCCTCCCAAAGCACCACATTACCAATCCCCTTCTCACCCTTCCATTAGTCATACCATATTTGAGCTACCTTTTTGAGTTGGTACGCCGCCAACTCCGCCTTTTTATTTTCCCATGATATTCAAGATTTTGTAGACCTCATCAATGAACTTTTGTGGATCTTCATCCACCTTTGACCCATTGAGCAACGGAGGATTCATTCCCATGAAGCCTCTTACCCTAGCTTCCGGGGTAGTAGCATGAGGGGCTTGGGCCCCTTGATTGACTTAGTTGGCCATAACTTGGGCAAGCATAGCGAGAACATCCCGAGCTCACCATTGGTAGACTGCTCCTCGGGAGTTTGGATAATTTATCCTCGAGTGTTTGGCATGATCTAGCATAAAAAAGAATAATAGTTTGGGAAAAACTTACCACAACTTTGCACGACTCAGAACATTAAGAAGGGAAACATTTCTAAAACGCGTCATAGCCTCGTATTCATAGACATGGCATGCTTCAGAACTATGAATAGGACTTTAATCAATGCGGTGTGTTGGACTCCGAGGATCTATCAACCTAGTGCTCTGATACTAAGCTTGTCACAACCAAATCCTACGGCCTAGGTGTGACACGGCGAATGGGGAACCCGAAGGAATCCCAAATAAGCCTCTTAGAAGATCATTATATATCCTTGGTCGCAGAAGCAATAAATTAAGAATCAAGAGATAATAAGGTAGGACAACCGAGGCTAAGGGAACTCACTTTCATACCATAGACATCAAGAACAATAGAGTCAAGTCTCTTAGCATAGTTACATAACATGTCCAATAAACACCTCTATTACATAGATAAGAGCAGGGGCCAAGACAGAGTAAGCGGGCTCACCTTCACAGTCAAAATAGACAATAAAGAAGAATGTCTAAAGACATAATACGAGCATCATAGACTAAAGTCCCCAAAGTGGAGGACTCACCAACTAGCTTGACTAGTATTGAACTAGCCACGTGGAGGAGGATGATGATCAACTTGGGCACTGGTTCCTATATGGTGACATCATGTAGGCATAGAGTATGTATTAGTACATTTGAATGTACTAAATATGTAGGATGTAAAGCAACAAGAACTAGGCATCATAATCAAAATACATAACAATAGGCAATAGTCATAATATAACAATATGACATGTATGATCAATGCATAAGTAAAATATGTTTAAGTAACTCATGCTGATATAGGATATCATGTGTGTACAAACCCCATGGTAGGTTAGTGATGATAACACCCATCACCTAGTGTGTGAGGTACAAACCTCTCATCAAGGTTAGTGATGATAGCACGCATCTCATGACCCAAGTAGGCTTACAAAGCAAATCATGATATGATCAAGTGCTTTCTGGTTCGTCTCAGACCTTCTAATTGGTTTATCTCCAAAATGCTTGGAGATACACATACAAGGTTTGCTTGTTACTAGTGTGTGAGGTACAAACCCCTCATCAAGGTTAAGATGGTAGTTCCCATCACCCTAGTGGTTGAGATATTAACCCCTCAACTAGGTTACCCTGATCAGGCATAGTCTAATGCAACACTTTATATAAATTATATCATATACATAAGCTCATTACATCATCATATAGTCAATCATATCATATCTCATGCTTTGGACCTTCAACTCCTCAAGAAACCACATCCGAACATTTTATCAAACACTTAAAGGGTGTTTACTGCTCATATAAAACCATGAATTATATAGATGACATCATGCAAGAAAATCAATTGTAAAACCATCAATCAATACCTTGCAACATCCTCAAGCAATATACATCAAAATCTTTTCTCAAATCTTATAATAGATCCAAGATTTATAGCTCAAAACATAGTAAAACAGTAACAATTTTACATAGCTTTAACATAGTGTGAAGTGAATTTCGTAATAATCAAGACCCATTTGTAAATCAACTTTAAACCATGCAATTTGAGCAAAAGGAGTCTTGGGTATCATAGGTGAAAGGAACTCATGAAAGAAACCCACATACCTTAGATTAGGGATGAACTTGGTAAAGATTGGAGATGGATACTTGAAGCTTGAAGAAGAACCTTAAAGAAGAACCTTAGCGTGGGATGAGAGTTTGGGACTTGAATTTGGGAGTGAAAATATGGCTAAGGGTTTGAGTCAGTATTAAGAAATGTTTTGGTTAATATTATGGTGAAATTTGGCTAAGTACATGTAAAAACACGTTTGGGAACACTTAGGCCCAAAACTTAAAAGTCTTGGACTAAACTAAAAAAAATAGTCCCAAAATATGCAGAGGCGCGTCGCGAGGGGGTCGTGGATTCCTCTCTGAAATTCGCATCTTGAAAAATTATAATTGCTAATGTTTCGATCTTAAATCGTGGTTGGAACCTTTTCCCCTTAATTTTGACCCCCTAAACAAGAATATGAAGTCGGATTTTTGAAATAGCAAATGGATTTTGAGATATATGGAACTTAAAATTTTAGGCATTCCGAGACACATTTTCGAGTACTTTTTGGGATCGTTTCATAATATAATGGTTTATAGTTCATAAATATAGACGCCAACTAATTTTTTCAATCAAAAGACATTATTCATTAGAAAAGTTGCCCCTGCACACACGATAAAATGATGTGGTAGAAAAGAAGTGTAAATACTTATTAGAGACTGTTAACACTCTTATTTCAATCTAAATTACAAATCAAATATTGAGGAGAATTTCTCCTTAAAGCAACTTATATAATAAGTAGGCTTCCCACAAACTATCTCAAAACGGAGTTCCCTTGAAATTTTAGAGAAAAGAAAGCCGAACTACTCTCATGTCTACTACTCATATGCCATCTACTTCACCCTAGGAACCCCTCTGAACCTAGTCCTCATGATGACACAGTTAATAGTACACCATACAATATAACTTTTAAAATTCATCCTTAGAACCTACTCTACCCACATCAAAACCATTGATACCTATTTCCATCTCTTCACTTGACAATTCTGTTCCTACTCTTACCCAAGGAGTGATGAGGTTTCAAAGGACATTTAAAATATCTCTTCATCTTAATGATTTATTAATTCATTACCTTCTCTACAACATACTGCACTTGGTCATTCTCTTAATGCCTCATTCTCCCTACATCACTACATTACACCTGATATGTTGAAACATCAAAGTTAGACTCTTATTGAGAACATTTGTCATGACAGTGAACCTTTTTCATATGAAGAAGCAAAGAGCCTTTTCAAGAATTTGATGCTTTACATGGTAACCATACTTGAATTTAGTTTTCACTACCAAAAGATAAATAAACCATGGGATGTAAATAGGTATACAAGGTAAAGCACAAAATAAATGACAGTAATGAAAAATCAAGGTAAGACTAGTGGTAAAAATGTACATTCAATAATTTCACATTGACTATAGTGACACCTTTTCAACTGTTATTAAAATGATGACTATAAGTTCTTTGATCACTACTATAGTAAATAAGGGTTGAGACATCAATTAGATATTAATGCTTTCCTTCATAGGGATGTACATAAGGTCTATATGAATGAAAAACTCCTCATGTGCTTCAGAATACCCACAATCGTAATTTTCATATATCTCAAAATCTATGCATGATATTTTAAAAATTCAATTTTATATTCTCGATCAAGGGAAAAATTGAGTGGGAAATGCGTATAACCCAGATTTTAGAAGATCCCTAGAGAAAAATAATTTTTGATAATTTTCCTTATCCAGTGTTTGTCTGCACCGTGGCATGGGGCACAAACTAGTGTAGTTGTTGATCTGCATCTGCTCCGCGTCGCGCCTGGGGTGCGGATCAGTGTAATATTTTCCTTGGTTTTCTTATTTCGCCTAAGGGCATTGAGTTCATAGCCCCATGCCAACTTAAATGGAAAATTTTCCACTCAACTTTAAGGATTACAAGCTAAATTTTGGAGTTCAAGGACTCATTTCAAGGTCTAAGTCTACTTCAAGTTCATTTTGAGGAATTCAAGGTTTAAGGTATGTGGGTCTTCATCCATGGGTCCTTTCACCCATATAGCCCAACCTCCCTTTTTATAAAAATTGCATGTTTTCAAGTTGTATTATCCATGAGTATATTTTATTATGAAATATGAACATAAATTATGTTGGGATTTTGCCAAGTACTGATTGATTATGCGTGAATATCTACTTCAAGCTTATTCCATGAATTTACTTTGTCTACTGAGACTATGCATATTTTGAAACATGAAATTATGAAGTACTATGAGCTTTTGTGATGGATTTCGAGTTACCCTACGTAAGAGTGTTATTACCATGTTGGTGGGTTGATTTGCATTGAGTTTACTCATCTTGTTTCATTCTTGAATTGCATTATTTTGAACAGATATCATGATCCCATCATGTGTTTGACAAAATGACATGACAAGAATTCTCAAGTTATTTATGATCTATTACGTGATTTACAAGTCAAGTGACTTCATGATGGTTAAGGGATTTCAAGCATGTATTGAATTCATGAAAAGTAACTATGATTTTACAAATATCAATTTAAGCCCTATTTTAAGATTTTACCTCTTATGAGCCATTCATGTTAAGGCAAGGGTTCATGTATGATTACGATCTACTCTCATGTTTAAGTTAGGCTCACTACTAGAGGTTAAACATATTTTAGAGCTACTTATGTCATGTTATCATGTCTCTTACAAGCTATTCATATTATAATTAAAGCATGATTACCACAAGTATTCCATGGGATTTGACTTAGCACTCATTGAGACTTAAGATTGGGGCTCGATTCAAGGTGGGGTCCTTATATAAAGTCTTTAATCTCTAAACTATGTTCCACCATAGGATTATGATTATTACCCTTTCTATACTTGTGGATCCATCTAGCTATACCACACTTTGTCGAGGGGGAGATATGCCTCGAATTATTCATTGTATGGTTTACCATGCAAGTAGACCACACCTTATCGAGGGGATGACATGCCTCAATCACCTTGTCTAGGGGGTTACATGCCTCAATCACCTTACTAATGGGTGACATGCCTTGGTTTCCAAGTAGTCGCTCTCTTGGTCATGTCGGTTAAGGTCTCTTCCCACACATGTATTATGTATTAAGCAAGTTGAATGTTTTACAAGAATGTGTTATTATAAGAATTAATCATACATGTCAAATTGAGATTATTTCTATTGCATATATGTATGCATTTCGAATATGACGACTTATATTCTTGTGGTATTGCATCCCCATACTTAGTACATTCAAACGTACTAACACATACTCTATGCCAACATGATATCACTATGTAGGAACCAGAGCTCATTTTGATCATCCTCCTCCACGTGGCTAGTTCAGTTCTTAGAGAAAGCTTTGGTGAGTCCTTAATTCTGAGGACAATATCTACTTATTCCATGTTATGTTGAGACTCCTTCTTATGTTGAATACTTATTATTATGAGGGTGAGCACGGGGTGTGTCTTAGCCCCCGCCCCATTCTAAAGTAGAGGTATTTTTGGATATTATGTTATGTTTATGCTATGAGCTTGACTCTTTTATGCTTCTATGAATATGAAAGACTTCCCTTAGTCATGCCTCCCCTTTACTTATATCACTTGGTGATGTTTATATTTCTTTCGCAACCAAGGATGTGTAAATGGTATGCTAAGAGGCTTTTTTGGGTTCCCTTCGGGATATCCATTTGACGTATCACGTCTAGGCTCTAAGATTGGGTCATCATAAGCTTCGTATAGAGCACTAGGTTGTTAATGGTCCTCGAAAATCAAGCATACCGCGTCGATTAGATTCTTATTTATGGTTGTGAAGTGCACCACAACTATGAATGGGAGGCTATGAGGCGTTTTAGGAAATGTTTCACTTCTTCATGATCTATATCATGCGGTAGAGCTAAGTCCCTAAGGATTATTGCTGATCTCTAACCATTTCACTTTAGAATATGTCTCAAGCTATTCATAATGGTGGACAGGACGGTAGCCATCTCTTACTTGAGGGTCAACTTCCCAACGGTGACATGTTGAATTGGGAGGTTCGTAATGCTTTATGGTTGTTGGCCAAGGTTGTAACCACTTAGCTCAATCAACAAATGGGTGCCTCCAAGACTTCAAGGGACAAGAGAAGGGGGAGGAAGGCTAAGAGGGCCCAACTTGATGGTGCCTCATCTTCTACTAGTCTACCAGTTCCTAAGTACAAGAAGAGAATGATTCCTTTTGCCACTTGTAAAGGGTATGGCGAGAAGCATCAAGAAAGGTGTTTAGTAGGCACCAAGGGTTGTTTCAAGTGTAGCATTGTTCGGCAGAAGATGAGAGATTACCCAGTGGCCTCAAAGGAATGGAGAAGAAGGGATCAATTTGAAAGTAGGCTTCCATATGCTAAGCCCGGTTGCAATGGTGGAGCGACCTATACTAGGTGCCCAAAATGTGGGAGAAATCATAGTGGCACATGTTGGAGGAACACGGGTGCATGCCTTTGGTGTGGAAAAATGGGCCACAAGGTAATTGATTGTCCATGTTCTCAAAGAAATGGCAAAAGTATTAGTGTTCAAGCTTCTCCTACGTGCAACAAGTGTGGAAGGTACCATCCGAGAGATTGTTTGGCCGGTTCTAGTGCATGTTTCAAGTGTGGCACAAGGAATCACAAGTTGAGACATTGTCCATGGGCTAAAAGAAATTTTAAGGATGACCATCGACGATCTCAACCATACCCCTCTAGGGGTCACTAGATTTGGCTTGGTGCTTCACTGGTATGTTAAAGATGCATAATTATGATGTGTATGCTTTATTAGATCTGGGTGTCACTCTTTCTTTTATTACTCCTTTTGTTGCCAAAAAGCTTCATGTGAGTCCTAAATTATTGTGGGAACCTTATGAAGTATCTACCCCCGTTGGTGAGTCCATTGTTGCTAAAAGAGTCTATAGAAAGTGCCCCGTGGTCATATTGCATAAGGTCTTGCCTTGTGATTTTGTTGAATTAGACATGGTGGATTTTGATATTATTCTTGAGATGGATTAGTTACATGCACATCATGCTTCTATTGATTGTAGAACCCGTAATGTTAAATTCCAATTCCTTAATGAGCGCATCGTTGAGTTGGAAAGTCATAATGTGGTGGTCATGGGTATATTTATTTCTCTCTTAAAGCCCAAAAGTTGATTTTTAAGGGTTGCGTTTACTATCCTGTAAGGGTTAGGGATGTTAAGTCTAAGGCTCTTCCTATTGAGTCCGTTCAGGTGGTTAATGAGTTTCTTGATGTCTTTTCCAATGATCTTCCCGGTGTTCCTCCCAAAAGAGAAATAGACTCTGGTATAGACCTCCTTCCCGATACACAACCCAATTCCATTCCCCCTTACCGTATGGCTCCAATGGAATTGAAGGAGTTGCACGATCAATTGAGGAATTTGTTGGAGAAGGATTTCGTAAGACCTAGCAAGTCACCCTGGGTACACTGGTGTTGTTTGCAAAGAAAAAAGATGGTTCGTTTAGAATGTGCATTGATTACCAACAACTTAATTGAGTTACAATAAAGAACAAGTATCCTCTACCAAGGATTGATGGCCTTTTTGTTCAACTACAAGGGGTTAGTCACTTTTCTAAGATTCATCTTTGGTCCAGATACCACCAAGTGAAGGTGAGGGAGTGTGATATTCCCAAGATGACTTTTTGGACTAGGTATAGGCACTTTGAATTTGTGGTGATGTCTTTTGGCTTGACTAATGCACCAACTATACTTATGGACCTCATGAATAGAGTCTTCAAACCCTACCCTTGATATGTTTGTGGTGGCCTTTATTGATAATGTATTGATTTATTCTCGTAGTGAGGAGGAGCATGTTAATCATTTGAGGGTGGTATTCCAAACCTTAAGGGATGAGAGGTTGTTTGCTACATATGAAAAGTGTGAATTTTGGTTGAAAGAGGTTGCTTTTCTAGGGCATGTGGTGTTGGGTGATGGTATTAAGATGTATCCTACGAAGACGGAGGTGAGACGGGATTGGCCTAGACCCTTGATTCCATCGGACATTAGGAGTTTCTTGGGTTCGGGGGGTTTTTACCGGAGTTTTGTGAATAGTTTCTCTTCTATTTCTTCCCCAATGACAAAGTTGACCCAAAAGAGGGCAAAATTCATGTAGACCTATGAATGTGAAAGGAATTTTCAAACTTTGAAAGATAAGCTTCTCTCCGCTCCTATCTTGGTACTAACGGAAGAGTTGGAAGGGTTCGTGGTTCATTGTGATGCCTTCATAATTGATTTGGGGTGTGTTTTGATGCAAAATAACAAGGTGATAACATATGCCTCTAGGTAACTTAAGGTTCATGAGCGAAATTATCCCACCCATGATCTTGAATTGGCGGCCCTGGTGTTTGCTTTGAAAAGTTGACATCACTATTTGTATATAGTTCGTGTTGATGTGTTTACCGACCACATGAGTCTCCAATATGTGTTCACATAAAAACATCTTAACTTGAGGCAAAGAAGATGATTAGAGCTCCAGAATGATGATGACATGAGTGTATATTATCATCCCAACAAAGCTAATGTTGTGGCCGATGATCTAAGTAGAGTGTCCATGTATAGCCTCACTTATATTGATGTTGGTGGCAAGGAGGTGGCACAAGAAGTTCACCAGTTGGCTAGGTTGGGGGTTAGATTGGATGAAGTTGAAAATGGAGGTGTAGTGGTCCTTGATGGTTCTATATCTTCCTTGGTTGAGGAAGTCAAGTCAAAACAAGATCTTGACCCTGCCTTGCTAAAGTTGAAGGTCCTGGTAAAGGATGGTAAAGTGGAGGTTTTCTTCCAAGGGAGAGATGGTGCCCTTAGGTACCAAGGTAGCTTGTGTGCCTAATGTTGACGACAAGGGAGTTGAGTTTGAAGGAGGCTCATAATTCATCATATTCTATTCACCCCGGTTCCACAAAGATGTATAGAGACTTGAGAGAGGTGTATTGATGGGGTGGTATGAAGAGAGATATTGCTAAGTTCATATCCGATTGTCACAATTGTCCATAAGTGAAAGTCGGGTACCAAAGGCCGGGTGGCCTAGCCCAAGACATAGAATTTCCTACTTGGAAGTGGGAAGAGATCAACATGGATTTTGTGGTTGGATTGCCTAAGATCAGGAGACACTTTGACTCTATTTGGGTTGTTGTGGATAGGATGACAAAGTCAGCTCACTTTCTACTGGTCAAAACCACTTATGGTGTCGAAGATTATGCCAAGTTGTATATTCGTGAGTTGGTTAGACTGCATAGGGTACCCTTGTCCATCATTTTGGATTGTGGTGCTTAATTCACTTCTCATTTTCGGAGGTCCTTCCAAAGGGGACTTGGTACCAAGGTCAAGTTTAGCGTGCCTTTTCTTCCACAAATGGCTGGTCAAGTCGAAAGGACTATCCAAACTCTTGAGGATATGCTTAGAGCTTGTGTTTTTGAGTTTAAGGGTAGTTGGGATGAACGTCTTCCACTTATTGAGTTTGCTTACAACAACAACTACCACTAAAACATTTGAATGGCTCCCTTTGAAGCTTTATATGGTAGGTGATGTAGATCCCCGGTTGGGTGGTTTGATATAGGGGAAATGACCTGGCTTGGTCCTGATTTGGTAATGGAAGCCTTGGAGAAGGTGAGGTTGATAAGGGAGAGATTAAAAATATCTCAAAATAGACAGAAGTCCTACTCCGATGTGAGAAGAAGAGATCTTGATTTTAAGGTTGGTGATTGGCTTTACTTGAAAGTTTCACCCATGAAGGGTGTGGTCCTATTTGTCAAGAAAGTAAAATTGAGCCCAAGGTTTGTGGGTCCTTATAGAGCTTTAAGTAGGGTTGGTAATGTTGCATATGAGTTGGAGTTGCCTATAGAGATGGATATGGTTCATCTGGTCTTCCATTTGACCATGTTGAGAAAGTGTGTGGGAGACCCAAGTGCTATAGTGCCCTTGGATGTTGTGGGTGTCATAGGAGTTAATTTTACCTATGAGAAGGTCCCTGTGGAAATTTCATATAGATAAGTGAAGAGATTGAGAAACAAAGATTTAGCTTCCGTCAAGGTCCTTTGGTAGAACCAACAAGTTGGAAGTGCCACATGGGAAGCTGAGGCAGACATGAAAAAGTGATACCCATATCTCTTCCACTCTACTCAAGCTAAAGGTAATGACTTATGTCCTATCTATGATTTCAAGTATTAAGTTTCAGTCATCATGTCATTTTGCATGCATTCATGTTAATGATAACAAGTTTATGGTGATTTGTTTTTGACATTCATGTTGAGATTTTTGAAAATGATATTAAGACTTTCATAAGAAAGAAAATACTTACTATCTTTGGGATTTAATCCTACACTGCTGCTCAAGACTTTAGTGGATCAATTCTATTTCATAAGTTAATTCCTAATTTTTATCTCACATCATGAGATAAGTACGCAGTTATTATTGTACCAGCCCAAAATCTCGTTTAAAAACATCAATTAATTACAGTTCATCTAATTGTTCTTTACGGTGCTTCCTCTATCTCTCTCAATTAAAGCTTTATATCCATAGAAAAAAGTTGCTAGGCATTTTGATTTTTTCCTATTTTGGCTTCTATTAGGTTTCTTTCTTTGCTACAGCTGATAAAAATCATTCTTTTAGATGATGCATTTTGTTGCATTCATGTAGGGTTAAAATCTTCCTAATGACTTCTCTTAGGCATGTTGTTTTGACATTCGAAGACGAATGTTCCCAAGGGGGAGATATTGAAACACCTATCATGTGCTTCGGAATGCCCCATAATTGTAATTTTCATATATCTCAAAATTCATGCATGATTTCCAAAATTCGACTTCATATTCTCGATTGGGGGCATGATTGTGTGGGAAATGGGTACAACCCGAATTTTAGAAGATCTGTAGTGAAGAATAATTTTCGCTAATTTTTCTTATCCAGTGTCTGTCCGCACACAGGCTGCGACATGCCTGGGGTGCGGACTAGTGTAGTTGTTGATAAGCATCTAGTCTCCATCGCGCATGGGGTGCGGACCAGTGTAATATTTTTCTTGGTTTTCTTATTTCGCCTTAGAGAATCGGGGTCATAGCCCTATTCCCACTTAAACGTAAAATCTCCTATACTTAGCCTTTTTCAACTTTATAGCTCACAAAACCCTCTCTAAAATCTCTCTAAGACTCTATCAGTTCTCTCATTCAAATCTAAGGATTTCAAGCTCAATTTTGGAACTCTAGGACTCATTTCAAGCTCTAAGTCTACTTCAAGTTCATTTCAAGGAATTCAAGATTTAAGGTATGTAGGTCTTCATCCACGGGTCCTTTTACCCATGGAGCCCAACCTTTTCTTTTTATGAAAATTGCATGTTTTCAGGTTGTATTACTATGGGTATCTCTTATTATGCAATATGAACATTAACCATGTTAGGGGTTTACCAAGTATTTATTGATTATGCATGGATGTCTATTTCAAGCGTATTCCATGAATTTACCTTGTCTATTGAGACTATGTATATTTTGAACTATAAAACTATGAACTACGGTGAGCTTTTGTGATGGATTTCAAGGTACTCTACATGAGAGTTTTATTACCATATTGGTGGGTTGATTTGCATTGAGTTTACTAATCTTGTTTCACTCTTGAATTGCATGATTTTGAATAAATATCATGAACCCACCATGTGTTTGATAAAATGACATGACAAGAATTCCCAAGTTATTGATGATCTATTACATGATTTACAAGTCAAGTGACTTCATAATGGTTAAGGTCTTTCAAGCATGTATTGAATTCATGAAAAGTATCTATGATTTTAAAAATATCAAGTTAAGCGTTATTTCAAGATTTTACCCCTTGTGAGCCATTCATGTTAAGGAAAGGGTTCATGTATGATAATGATATACTCTCATGTTAAAGTTAGGCTCGCTACTAGAGGTTTAGCATATTTTAGAGCTACTCAGGTCATGTTATCATGTCTCATAAAAGCTATTCATGTTATGATTAAAGTATGATTATTATATGTATTCCATGGGATTTGACATAGCACCAATCGAGGCTTAAGATGGGGCTTGACTCAAGAGGTCCTTACATAAAGTCCTTTGTCTCTAAACTATGTGCCACCATAGGATTATGATTATTACCCTTGCTATACTAGTGGATCCCTCTAGCTATACACACCTTGTCGAGGGGGTGGCATGCCTCGAATTATTCATTGTATGGTTTACTATGGCAAGTACACCACACCTTGCCGAGGGGGTGACATGCCTCGATCACCTTGTCAAGGGGGTCACATGCCTCGATCACATAACCAAGGGGGTGACATGCCTTGGATTCCAAGTAGCTGCTCTCGTGTGTCCGTTAAGTTCTCTTCCCACACATATATTATGTATTATGCAAGTTGAATGTTTTACAAGCATATGTTATTTCAAACATTGATCAAATATGTCATATTGAGAATATTTCTATTGCTTATATGTATGCATTTCAAATACGACGACTTATATCCTTGTTGCATTATATCCTGCATACTTAGTCAATTCAAACGTACTAACGCATACTCTACGCCTACATGATATCACCATGTAGGAACCAGAGCTCATTTTGATCATCGTCCTCCGCGTGGCTAGTTCGGTTCTCAGAGAAAGCTTTTGTTGGTCCTAAATTTCGAGGAAAATATCTACGTATTTCATGGTATGTTGAGACTCCCTCTTATGTTGAATACTTATTATTATGAAGGGGAGCCTGGGGAGTGTCTTGGCCTCCGTCCCATTCTAAATCAGAGGTGTTATTGGATACTATGTCATGTTTATGCTATGAGCTTGACTCTTTTATGCTTCTATGAATATCAAAGACTTCCCTTGGTCCTGCTTCCCTTTTAATTATATCACTTGTTGGTGTTTATTTTGCTTCCATGATTGAGGATTTGTGTATTATACGCTAAGAGGATTGTTTTGGGTCCCTTCGGGTTCCCCATTCGCTGTGTCACTTCTAGGATCTAGGCTTGGGTCGTGACAATGAACATCACATAAGGTTTAGTTATGGATGATCCCGCTTTTGTATGCAAGTTAAGAAAGTCCTTGTATGATTTAAAACAGGCAAACAGACAATAGTATGGTAAGCTCACATAGGCCCTCTACTCAAAAAGCTATAGTCATTCTTTCAATGATTACTCTCTCTTTTATAAGAAAATCACATATTAAGTTATTTTTGTAATAGTATATTTTGATGATGTGCTCAACATTGTAAATGGTTTAGTTGAGATACAACAACTCAAGGCTTTCCTGGATGACAACTTCAGGGAATTTTCTTTTTAGGTAAACTATATTATTTCCTAGTCCTAGAAATTTTATATAAAGATGATGGTGTTCTCATTTTCCAAAGAAAAATTTTTCTTGATCCACTCAAAGAGGATGCACCTATCAATCCAAGTTGTTATACTTCTCCATTGGATCCAAATGTGAAGCTTAAGGCTAAACAAGGTACCTTGTTCCAAATCTAACTTATTACAAAATAATTAGCTGGAAAGTTGATTTTTTTGACTATTACATGAATTGATATTGCTTACAGTGTTCAACATCTTAGTCAGTTTATGCAAAGTCCTAGAGAACCTCATTTGAAAGCCACTTTTCACCTATTATGGTACTTGAAAAATGATCCCACGCTAGGACTTTTCATGTCCAGTGATCCAAGTTGCACAATTAGAGAATATTATGACTCTGCTTGGGCTTCCTATGCTTATTATAGATGATCAATCAATGGTACGTGGTTCTCTTAGGTAATTGTCCTATTAGTTGGAAACCTAAAAAATAGGAGATAGTTTCTTCATCTTCATTTGAAGCTAAATATAGGTCCATCATAAAGGTTGTTGGTGAATTAGTACGACTTGAAAAATTGCTTAAAGAACTCACCGTTTTCTTCTGTACTCCAATTCTTGTGTTTGAGATAGCTAATTAGCAATTCACATTACAAAGAGTCTTGTGTTTTATGAGAGAACAAAACAAATTGAAGTACATTGCCATTTTGTGAGGGACAAACTATATGAAGGTCTTATCTTTTTGCATCATACTCCTACTATTGATCCATTAGCTGATGTGCTTACCAAAGTACTCAAGGGAGATACATATGAAGTTATACATGGTAAGTAGGCTATCCTTATATCCCTTCCAACTTGAGGGGGGATTTTCAAGCCCTGAGCGTATACCTTAGGGATATCGACACTCAAAAATTATTTTTGGTCCCAAATAAACCCTTGGTCTAGCTAACTTACTCAGTGAATGACTCAAAGCAAGGCGAGACTAAGTCAAGTGGGTTTTTCAATCATCAATGTCAATATAGATAACAAATTTGAAATAATCAACTCATAAAATGATCAATGTCATAATCTCAATAATAGGATAATAGTTTTTCATAAACAAACTCTGCCAGTTACATCAAACTCTACTCTATCATTGTTTGTGAACCCTCTAAACAAATCATAAGAAAGTAATGAGATAGGCCTTGGTTACCTCAAAAGAACTACTAAGAAAAGTAAACTCAAATAGAAAGGACCCTTCCAAAGGCAAGGAGGTCTCACCACTATGTGAAATGAAAAGATCTTAAATGAAGTATCTATTGAGGATCTCTAGTACCTGTATTTGTATAATAAAATAATGCTATCCTAAAATATGCCATTACATAAAATATACGATATATGAAATAGCTGAAAGAGAATAACTTAAGATATACTCAATAACATGAATACTCAACTTAAGATAAAGAATTCAAGTTCAAGAAATGAAATAATTCTTTGTAAACATACTTGAATGGATGCAAACTTAGAAAAATAATATTATCTCCTCTCAAAGAGTTTCTCTAATCGACAACCATCATCTATGGGCTAGTAATAATACAACACTTTACACTTCCTTGCCAAAACCACTCCATCTCTTTCTAGGTTATGGTACAATTATATCAATGGATCCAAAATAAAAGTCCTTTTTAGAGACAGGAGAGTATTCACCCGAACCAACAGTATGATCCTATCCTTAAATGATAGGTATTTTATGGGATTTGAATTGCCTCTACTCATACCCAAATTGATACTCATTTATGCTCCTATAATTAATTTATTATGCTCATATATCTCAAGTGAGTAATTTACTAGAAAATCATCTCATTTAGTCTCATTGGAATTTAACCCAAAAACTCAACTCATATCATCATGCTCTTTTATAATATATTTCAAAATAACTCATTTATTGCCAAAACTCTATTCTCAAAATCTCATTTAAACTCAAATGCTCAAGGTTATTTAAACTCAATAAAATATGCATAGAATCAATTTAAAAATTATACTTGGTTTGATATATGAAATTATCCTCGTTAACTTAAAATAGATGCAGAATAAGACAATGATCATTAACTCGACTAGGGTTCATATGGATGTAATCATAGACAATAAATCTAATAATTAATAATGTAAGAACAATGATAAGCTCCATGTATAATTATATAGAACGTAGTTAGTGGAGAATCAACTCATTCAATATGCAAGCAACTAAAGCTAAAGATCAACTCAAACTCAATGAGTAATGAATTTAGATGTGGACATGTGGAAAAAAACAATCCAATTATATGATTAGCCTTACATATCTAGAAAATTAATATTTCAATTGGAACTCCAAGACCTTGGTAGAAACCCTTGAATCCTAGCTCTTTCTCCTCTTGAAAACTTGCTCTCAAATAATATAAGTTTTAATAAGAGTATAGGTTTAATTCTTCTTCTCAAAGTCAAGTATAAGACACTTGTTCTCCAAGACAAGTATTCCTGATTGTGCTCTAAAAAAGTGTACTCTGAATGTGTAATTGTATCAATTTGTCCTAAAAAAAATCTCCCCTTTGTCCTTTTTTACCTTAGACAAAAATATCCTTCAATTTACCATGACACACCATTTGGCAGTCTAAATTGGGGTCGCTGAACACATTCAGTGATCAATCTAATGTGTACAATGTTGCATTTTTTAATATTTACATCACCGAACAACTTTAGTGATCCACCAAATGGTTATAAAAATCGCCGACTTGAACATTAAATGCCAACTTTTTTTTGGCCAGGTTTTGTAACTTTAGGTGACGCCACTGTCGATCACCAAACTACTTCAACGATATGCCAAACCACTTTGGCAATCTGCCGAATTGCACATTTTGTCATCTTTTTTGAATATCACACTTGGGGTTTGCAACACTTGGTAAAATTACCAAAATACCCTAGAAAAGATGTGCAAATGACACGTATTTTCAAACTTTGATGGCAAATTCGAGGTTGAAAATGCGATCAACATAAAAATTAAGTATAAAACGCTCTTGGTTGATTTTTAGAGCAACTGGATCAAAGGATAAATTTTTAATGCGAAAACAATTTCCACAATGAGTGCACGACAGGTGTGCGACGCAGCCCTACCACATAGTTATACTTAGATTTCGTCTTAATATTTTCTATTTATTAGAAAACTCGATCGGAGAATTTTTGGTGAAAAACCTCAAACAATACCATGACATGTCGCGGACCCGTGTACCTCAAGGCAAACCTTTTTTTTTTTTTTTTTCTTGAGAGGCATTCCAAACCATTCCCAACCCTTCTAAACTTAAAACATGATCTAAATGGGTCATTATGAGCATAAAAAGGGTTTTAATCGCCATTCCTAAGTCTTTTTCTAAGTTCTAACAAAGACTAGGGCTAAAGAAGAGAGAGGCAGAGCGAGAACTTGAGGAAATTGAGGAGAGCTCATATGAGTTTGAATGTCAAAGCGTCATATCAGGTATATAAGATTAAATAAAACATGAGAATGTTCTTCCATGTGCTCCATGGATGGTAATTGAGGAGTATAGAGTATAATGAGTCTTTATACATGTTAATTGAATATTTATTGCAAATTACATATATTATAAGTGTTTTCATATGTTGATCATCATGCTAAACTTGATTTCCCAAATTAAATACATTTTATGAGTCTTTGTATAAACCCTATATGTTATTTCGTGAAAGCATACATGAATGAACCTAGGGATGGAGGCTAGAACCTTGACTTGAGTATGTTGATTGTGATTTGATGTGAGCATGACGAATGGGTGAATAAAGCTTGATGATCCTATGACTATTCATAGTTGAATTCTAGAGTTTGTCTAATCAACTTCCTTTTAATGATTGATCTGAGTCCTTGACGTATTAAATGAGAATTGAGTTGATGATATGATTGAGATGATAGGTCAAAATGCCCAATTGAGTTGAGTTAATGAGATGTTGAGAGTCTCTATGAGACTAATTGAGATGAGAGCCTCTATAAAGCTAATTGAGATGATTGATTGAGATGAGGAGCCTTATGAGCATCGACTCTTGTGAGGAATATCTAGCACCAAATTGAGTAAGAGCAAATCCAACTCGCACTCATTAACTACGTAACCAAGCATAAGTGAGGATAGAACCATTATATTGAGGTTTCCTCATGAGTTAAAGTCCCTAAAAGTAATAGAGGACTTGTTGAGGCTAGATCCCTTTTGGATCCAATTCATTCTTACCTGGAAAGTATAGAATGACTATGGAAACATCAGCAGGATTATTATACAATCACTGGCTCATAAATGATTATTGTCGAATAAGAGAAACTCCTAGATAGATCCCACACTGATAGTACTCTAAGTTGTGTTGAGTTGAGTTGATTGATGAGATTTGATTGGAATTGATGGGTCATTTGTATCCTATTTATTCTTTCTTTAGATAGACATTTGACATTCTGATTGAGTATCTTCTGAGTTGATGTTATTTCTATATTATTCTCCCTGTATCTATTTCATTCAACTATTTTACATACTCTTACTTTCCACGTACTGATATCTATTTGGATTGCATCATTTTATGATGCAGAGGCAGGTACTAGATATCGTCAATAGGTGTATCGTTGAGGATCTAATGCAGTCAGCAGAGTTGCTGAGCCTCCTTTACTTCAGTGGATCACTATTTTATTTTCATCCAACTTTTAGAGTCGAATTTTAGACTTGAATTTTATTTTGAGTTGAGGTAGCCATAAATTTGTCATTAGGACCAATTGATTGTGGTAGAGGCTTCATAGACTAGAGTCGAGTTATTGAGTTTAGATTCTGTTGAGCTAGCTTCTTTCAGACTAGCCTGTTTTACTTATATACTTTGAGACTTGCATCATTTATTATCTTTAGTCTTCCACTGAATTGCTATGTTTGTTGAGTGAATAAATATGGTGAGATTAGGTAGTTTTCTTGGGAACTGGCAATAATGTCTAATTGCCAGCCACGTTTAGGGTACCTCTCGGGGCGAGACAAATTTGGTATTAGTACAGAATTCAAGTGTCCTAGGGAGTCTATGAAGTCGTGTCTAGTAGAGTCCTGATTATGTGTGTGTTGTGCACCATACTTCATAAGCAGGAGGGTATAGGACATTAGTAATCGTTACACTTCTTTCATAATCTGATTCGTGCGATAGAGTTAAAACTCTATGAAACACTCTTCTAATTTGTGCTCTATGCGTTGTAAAGTTGTCATCATTCCTCTAAGAGGAGCTGGCAGAGGTAAAGGGCATCCTTCCATGTAGAATGTTAACCCACCTGAGCCATAAGGACATGATGAGCCCGTAGATCCAGCTATCCCATGCTAAGCGGCCCCACAAGCTGAGCTTTCTAATGTTGAGCTTCGCCAGGCTATGCAAACTCTAGCCCAGTTTGTCATAACACCTTCTTTGAGGCAAGAAGTAGATAGACAAGATGCACATGACACATCTAGAGTCCGTGAATTATTGAGGATGAATCTACCTAAGTTCACAGGGTCTGTATCCGATGAGGATCCTGATAATTATTTAGATGAGCTCCAAAAGGTGTTTTAGGTGATGCATGTGGCTGATGTTGATAGAGTTGAACTGACTGCCTACTAGCTCAAGGGTATGGTCAAGCTATGGTTTGATCGATGAAAGAAGGGTAGAGGAGAGGAAGCCCTATTGCTGTCTTGGGATGTGTTCGAGGAAGCCTTCCTGGGGCATATTTCCAAGTGAATGGAGGGTGGCCAAGGTACGACAGTTTTTGAACGTAAAATAGGGCTTTATGACTATGCATGAGTATGGACTTAAGTTCACTCAGCTATCTCGTTATACTCCGGATATAGTTGTTGACATGAGGGGGAGAATGGGGATGTATGTTGATGTGATGAACAAAGGGCCAAAGAATGATAGAAGGGGAGCTATGTTTGTGAACGATATGGATATTAGGAGATTGATGACTTATTTGCAACAAGCTGATGAGGAGAGACAACATGAAAAGGAAGAGTTCAAACATAAGATGGCCAAGACATCTAGTCATGAGGTTGGAAAGAGAGGAAATAGTATCAGATACTAGTCAGGGCCAACACCATAATCTGCTAGTACACATACGTTCAGAAATAGGAATGGTCAGAGGTCTCAGAATTTTGGAGCCTAGGGATCTCAGTCATAGGCTAGTGTGGCTTAAGGTTGACAGGGTAAGCCACCATATGGTAAGTGTAGTAGGATAATCTTGGGTAGATGTTGTGAGGGGTGTGATGCATGTTTTAACTGTGGCCAAGCGGGTCACTTCTAGAGAGAATATCCAAAGTGGGTTGACCAGGATAAATCTTCTACACTAGCCCTACCAGCTAGAGTAACCCAGAAAGGTGTTGTGTTAGGCACGAGTGGAGCTACAAACCGTTTGTATGCTATGAGTAGTTTCTAAATCAAGAGAACTCCCAGATGTTGTGACAGTATAATTTGAGTCTTTACTCTTGATTGTTATGTTTTTATGGATCATGGTGCCACATTGTCATTTATAACTCCTTATGTGGCTAGTAGATTTGATAAAACTCCTGAGAGTCTTCTTGAACCCTTTGATGTTTCTACTATAGGGGTGAGTCTATTTTAGCTGAGAGAATCTATAGAAATTGTGTAATGTCCATCCATCATGAGGATACTCTTATCGATTTGGTTGAGTTAGAAATGATTGATTTTGATGTGATCGTTAGCGTGGATTGGTTTCACGCCTATTATGTCTCCATTGATTGTAGAGCCCGAAGTGTTAAGTTCCAATTACTGAATGAACTGATTCTAGAGTGGAAGGATGATTTCGTTGCACCTATGGGATATTTTACCTCCTACCTTAGGGCCAGAAAGCTAATTTCCAAAGGTTGTATCTATCACCTCGTGCAAGTTAAGTCTAATGATGTTGAATCTCCTACTCTAGAGTTAGTCCCGATTTTAAATGAGTTTCCTGAAGTCTTTCTTGAGGATCAGCTTAGAATCCCTCTTGATAGGGAGATTGACTTTGGCATTGATATTCTTCCCAATACCCAGCCTATCTAAATTCCACCTTATAGGATAGCCTCCGCTTAGTTGAAAGAGTTGAGAGAGCAGTTGAGAGATTTGTTAGAGAAGGGCTTTATTAGGTCAAATGTTTCTCTTTGGGGCACTCCTATCCTATTCGTGCGAAAGAAGATGGGTCTCTTAGAATGTGCATTGATTATAGACAGCTGAACAAGATCATGATAAAGAATAAATATCCTCTCCCCAGGATAGATGATCTGTTTGGCCAATTTTAGGGTGCCTCTTGTTTCTCAAAAGTAGACCTCAAATATGGCTATTACCATTTGAAAGTGAGGTAATATGATACTTCCAAGACAACCTTTAAGACTAGATATGACCATTTTGAGTTCTTGGCATGTCCTTTGGGTTGGCAAATGCACCTGCAACATTCATGAGCATGATGTATATGGTATTCTGACAATACCTTGATACGTTTGTGATCGTGTTCATCAATGACATTTTGGTGTATTCGAGATATTAGGAGGAGCATGCCAATCAGCTCAGAGTTGTCCTAAAGACTTTAAGGACCATGAGTTGTATGCAAAGTTTTTGAAGTGTGAATATTTACTCAAGTCAATGGCTTTCCTAGGCCATGTTGTTTCAGGTGGTGGTATTTGCGTAGATGCCCAAAATATTAAAGCAGTTAAGAACTGACCCAGACCGACCTCTCTGACTGACATAAGAAGTTTCTTAGGGTTGGCAGGCTATAACTGTAGCTTTGTTGAGAAATTTAGTCAGAGTTAGCTAAGGAAGTGTATAGATTAGCCCAATTAGGTCTTCAGCTTGAAGAGAATGATGATGAAGGAGTCAATGTTTAGAAAGGGTCTACTTCATCTTTAGTGGTAGAGGTGAAAGAAAAGCAAGACCAAGATCTAGTCACACTTCAATTGAAAGAGGTTGTCCAAAAACAAAAAGTGATGGTCTGCTCCAAAGGGGGAGATGGAGTATTAAGATACCAGAGTAGATGGTGTTAGAAATAGAATCATGGATGAACCCCATAGCTCTAGATATTCCATTCATCCTGGCTCTACCAAGATGTACCATGACTTGAGAGAAGTCTATTGGTGAAGGGCAATGAAGAGAGATATTGTTGAGTTTGTTCATAAGTGCGCAATTTGCCAACAAGTTAAAGTTGAATATCAAAGGCCATGTGGATTGGCATAAAACTTTAAGATTCCCAAATAGAAGTGGGAGATGATCAACATAGACTTCATTACTGGTCTATCAAGGTCTCGAAAGAAACATGATACGATATGGGTGATTATGGATAGGATGACCAAATCGGCTCACTTCTTAGCGTTAAGACAACTGACACTGCAGAGGAGTATGCCAAGTTGTACATCCGTGAGATTGTGAGGTTGCATGGAGTTTTCTTGGCCACCATCTCAGATAGTGGAGCTCAATTCACCTCCCAATTTTGGAGATCTTTCTATAAGAATTAGACACTGAAGTGAATCTGAGTACCGCCTTTATCCTTAGACAGATGGCCAAGCAGAACGTACAATTCAGATATTAGAGGACATGTTGAGAGCCTGTGTCCTTGACTTGAAAGGAAATTGGATGACCACCTACCATTGATCGAATATGTATATAACAATAGTTACCATGCAAGTATTTAGATAACTCCTTATGAAGATTTGTATGGGAGGAGATGTAGATCACCAAATGAATGGTTCGAGGTTGGAGAAACCCAGTTGATTGGACCTGATCTTGTCCACCAGTCAATGGAGAAGGTAAAGGTCATTAAAGAGGGGTTGAAGACTATATAGAGTTGCCAGATATCTTACACAGAAGGGAGGAGGAGAGACTTAGAGATCGAGGTGAATGCTTGGGTGTATGTGAAAGTGTCCCCCATGAAGGGTGTCACGAGATTTGGGAAGAAGGGGAAATTAAGTCGTCACTATATTATCCCTATCAGATTGTGAAGAGGATTGGAAAGGTTGCTTATGAGTGGAGTTGCCTTCTGAGCTAGACCCGATTCATCTAGTGTTCCACGTTACGATGTTGAATAAATGCTAGGGAGATCCTTCATTGGTGATCCCGATTGAGAGTATTAGAGTGAAGGATAGCTTGTCTTATGAGGAGATTCCAGTCCAAATCCTTGATCATCAGGTTCGCAAGTTGAGAACCAAAGAGATTGCCTCAGTCAAAGTCCTGTGGAGAAATTAATTCATCGAGGAAGCTACATAGGAAGCTGAGGAAGAGATGAGAGCTAAATATCCGCATCTATTAATGCCCGATAATGAGAATGTTGAAGGTAATCCTCTTACCCTTGACTTAAATTGAATTGCCTATTCCTGAGTTGATGTATCTATTCTTGAGTCTGGGTAGAGGTTGTTAAAATTTATGAGGAGTTGAGAGTTTGATTGATTGAGTTAGTATTGAGAGAGTCTTGACTGTATTCGTGCCTTGATGTCTACCTTTACTCATCATTCATGGATGAATGATTCTAAGAGGGAGATGATATAATATCCAGTAAAATTATCAAATTACCCCTAGAAGAGAGATGTGTGCATAACATGTCTTCCCGAACTCCGATGGCAAATTCGAGTTCGAAAATACAATCAACATGAATTATTGAGTCGTATAACGGTCGTGGTTGATTTTTAGTGTAACCGCATCAAAAGATTATTTTTTGATGGGAAAATGATTTTTAGAATGAGTGCGCGACAGATGTGCAACATGGACCTGCCGCACAGTTACACTTAGATTTGGGCTTTATATTTTATACTGGATTAGGAAACTCGATAGGACAACTTTCAGCAACAAACCCTGAAAAAGTACCATCTCTACGTCGTGGACCCCCTACCCCGAGGCAAATTTTTCAGTTTTCCTGAGGGGAATTCCAGACCTTTTCCAACCCCTCCTAAACTTAAAACATGATCTAAATGGGTCGTTTTAAGTGTAGAAAAGGTTTTAATCCCCATTCCTAAGTCCTTTTCTAAGTTTTAATAAAAACTAAGGCTAAAAAGGAGAGAAGAGAAGCGAGAACTCGAGGAAATCGAGGAGGGTTCGTACCAGTGTGAGTGTCAAAGCTTCATACCAGGTATGTAAGGATAAACTAAAACATGGGAATGTTCTTCCATATGTTCCATTGATAGTACTAGATAAGTTTAGACTATTATGAGTCCACATACATGTTTGTTGAATATTTTCTTGCAAATTATATATATTACAAATATTTTCTTGTGTTGATGATCATCATAAACTTGATTTCCCAAATTAAATACTTTTCATGAGTCATTTTATAGATCCTATATGTTATTTTGTGAAAGAATGCAGGAATGAACCCAGGGATGGAGGCTAGAGAATTGACTTGAGTATGTTCATTGTGATTTTGATGTGATCAAGACGAATGGGTTAATAGAGATTGATGATCCCATAAGTATTCATAATTGAGTTCTAGAGTTTGTCTAATCAACTTCCTCTTAATAATTGATCTGAGTCCTTGAGTTATTAAATGAGAACTGAGTTTATGAGATGATTGAGATGATAGGCCGAAAGGTGATGTCACCCAAGTTACACCTCCTTTTTAGAGGATAAAGTGGTCGTTGTCAAGAAATAGAACCTAATAAAGGTTAGGATCGAACTCACAGGGAATACGTAGACTCAAGAGAATTTAATGATCACAATTTGAGTGCTTAACCAACTTACTTCCCTAAAGGGGCGAGAGGTTTGCAATAATCAACGGAACATAAAATGAAACAAACACACATAAAAAAGAAATCAATATGGAGAGAAACTAGGGTATTGTGTTCCCCATGATTCCCCTATCAACATCACCTGATAACCTAATTCTTTTTTGCTGTGTAGTATGTAGGATGATAAGTTATGTTAACCAAGCCCTTTGGTCAAAGGTGAAAGGTGAATTTCACTATGTGACTTGGCCCATCTTCATAGTGTGCATTACTAACCCTTACCTATTAGTCCCAATATAACCTCCCCTTAGTCCAGTTTTATTGATTAGACGAGAACACAACAATTAAAGTTAATTAATCTCTTTTCCGATTCATTACTACCTTGGTCCAATCAGTAATGCTAGGTGGGTTCTAATGGCCACCAACAGAAAACATGCGAAACGAAGAGAGTTAATTAATACATACATACATACATTCCAAGAATTATGAATTATCTAGTTTTACTTTCTTATTTCTTCATGGTTCCCACAACCCTAAATGTTAATTTAGCTACTCATGCTATGTGTCGATGCAGAAATTATGAATTGAGAAAACATAATTGAACATCTACACAACATAATTAAGAACACGCAAATCCAACTTTAATAGGAATCACGAGCTTAAAGATGAAATTGAATCAAAAGTGTTCTCAAAGACTCTCCAATATGATCTTACGATTTTCTCTCTCAAAATATTGAGTTCTATTGAGTACTAGGTGAAAACTTATGAAAAATAACCTAAAACCCTATTTATATAATTAAAATACAAGTCCTAAATGAAATAGGAGAACTAGTCAGCACGCCATATGAAGGGTATTTATGGCCTGTATTGCATTTCGCGGCCCGTAATGGGGTCTCGTACTCAACTGTTGGAAATTTGAACTTCAACTCTATGACACCCCTCTACGATTCGTAAAGTGATTTATGATCTGTAAAGGGGGGTTTCGTCTAATGAACTTCAGAAAGTCTAAATCTTTGATCCTCAGTGTGTAAACCATCTTCTATGACTCGTAAAATCTTCTACGGCTTGTTTACATGTTCATAGAATTACCTTCAAAAAATAGCCCCTCATTGGAATTCTTCACGAAACCACCTAAGACCTTTAGAATGATCTATGACCCGTAAAGGGTCTCGTATAACAGAAAAAACCAACAACTTCTGCACTTTTTCCCAACGTGAAGGCCAAACCTGTAATTCGGCAAATATAAACATAAAAATACATAAAACCAACAAATATCACATTGAGAACACACAAAATTCCAAGTTTTAAGCACCAAAAAGTGTTATATTTTGGCTGCATATCAGCACCCTCAACTTAAAATAACGCTTTTCCTCAAGCAACAAACTCAATCTAAATAGATTATATAGTAACACATAGACCTCAACCCAATGGCATACATCACATAGATCTTAGACTCAGACACCCACACCAACTTTCCAAAATAAGATCAAATAGCTATCTAGCAAACCAATACAACATTTGACAACAACTATGACAAGCAAGGTATTATCAATAATCCACAATCACTGATAAAGTCTAGTATTAACAATGCAATGCAAGGGCCCTCACAGAAAGAAGTCCATATTTGACACTCAATGATGTTTTCATTCTAAACTTGGGACTATGTAAAATCACTCACTCTCACAACAAATATTCATGCATAATGTCTGATACCATAGGCTTGCCCCTATATTCATGACTCTAACCGTCAACCAACTGGACTAGGATCACTTAGGAATTTTTAGGCTTGTAACATAGGCTCAGGGGGCTTTGCTATGATATTATGGGAAAATAGTGACTAAAGGTCGTCCTTGACCCAACATTTTTCTACACTTTCACCCTACAACTCTGTTATTTTCTCTTTATTCCCCCTTTTCCTATTTCATGACTTTTGGGGTGCTTTTTTTTTTTTCATTTTTCAACTTATTTGCCTTGTTTCTACACTTCATTTTGCTTTTTAGCTTAAAACTAAGTCATCTTTTATTTTTCTTGCACCCGAGACATAACTTTTATTCTTTTTCTCTTCATTTCTAACTTTAATCCTTATTTTTATGTTTTTACCCTTATACCATCCACCCTCAACATAGGCTTTTACCCTGTGTTGAGGTGCACAATATCTATCTCCGAACCAGGGCCACTTTTGGTAGCCACCCTCAACTTAGGCCTTTTGCCTCCGTCAAGGTGCACAATGTTCAAGGAAGGACCAGTGCCAGTTTTAGGATTTTACAACTAACAAGGTTAGGTTAATTAGGTGTTTTCAAAGAATAGGTACATGTCAGGCTCAAACATTAGGAACAAGGGATTATATCATAGTTTTGGTTGGTCCTTTTAGGCTAAGTGGACTATTAAGAACAATGACCTAAGATCCTTTCCTAATCCAATTACTCTACAATCTAAAAAGAAGGCAAGTTCTGAGTTAGCACAAAATACATTAATCTAGAATATCAAACTCATACTCTCATGACACTACATGCATTATCAACAACAACTCTCAGATCATGCTTTTTATCTCAACGTATCCTCACTTATTAGAACAAACATTGTCACTCACCTAAACATGCACGGTTGCTATCTAACTACAAATCAAAATTTTTGATGGGTATCATTTTTTCAAATAAAACACAAAACATGCTATATGCCACAAGTATTGATACTATATGGTACACATACTATCTAAACATCCTAAACGTGTTGATTCAATAGAAAATAAATATCCATGGGAAAAAGAACACATGCAAGAAAATTTCGGGATAAAAAATTATAGTAGTTATGGACCAAGCAACTCAAACTTCACTAAGGCCCATAACTACCCATACCCCATCGAAAAAGATGTTCATTTTCCCCAATGCACACAATCAAAACAAAATAACACATAAGGGGTCAATAAGCATACCTGGACGCCTAAGCGCCAATGTTCCTTGGGTTGCCTCCCAAGCGGCGCCTGATTTATTGTCGCGACATGACATAGATGGCTTGAGTACTCAGACTTCCTAAATCTCTTCTGCTCTCTCAGTATCCTTTAAGTCAAGAGCTATAGTGCTAGTCATCATGCCTTTTTGAATCTGGCCTAGTTGGGCTGATACATGTCTGAACTGTCAATTAAGCTCTTTGATTGCAACAGAGTGTTGTTCGACTTTATAGTTTATATTGGAAATGTTGGACTGAATTTCTCACAAAGTCTCATCTTGTGTGTCAGCCCTCTTTAACAACTGGTCAAGCATCTCCTCGATGTTTGAGATTCCTATTCCTCGCATCACGATTGTGGGGGTGGGGGGTGGGGGGCATACCGTCTATCCCTATTGCTATCCCTGTGGCCCCCATACTTGGTGTGGTGGCTTTCCTGAATATCCCCTAGCTTGGTTAGCTTTTGCATCTACTTC
This sequence comes from Solanum clarkiae, assembly GCA_011800125.2. Lineage (NCBI taxonomy): Eukaryota > Viridiplantae > Streptophyta > Magnoliopsida > Solanales > Solanaceae > Solanum > Solanum clarkiae. The sequence continues at coordinate 14,717 of JAABOM020073316.1, read as the reverse complement.
ATTAGCATCACCAGATTGACTCTGTTTCGAGCAAGCATCCTAAGGATCTCTGCATTTATTTTTTCTTGGTCAGAGCTTATACCAGCAATATGGTTTCTTGGATATCTATTAGTGGGTTCCTACACATGGTTCGCCTTTGCCACTATATCCAGTTGTTCAACAATTTTTGTGAATGGTTGATCTACGAAAAAACCTCCCAAGAGGGTATCAGCACATGCTCAACTATTTGCATCTAGAGCTCGATAGAAACATTACATAGTTCCATTCTCCGCAATTTTATGATCCGGTGCACTCTTCAACTATCTATTAAACTGATCTCATGTGGCAAGGATTGAATCACTAGGAAGTTGCTTGAAGTTGTGCAGTGGCTATGAGGATCCTCCGACGGTAAGCCCGTAAATAGCCTGATTCTGCAGTATTTGAAGTAACCCACTCGAGACTGTGAACTTTGTGTCGACAGATAGTGGTGGCAGCACAATAGCTCCAGTCAGCTCCATAGCCATGGGATTTAGTCTATACTGATTTCACTGGTAGGCGTTGTCGTTGAAATCTTGTCGCTGTGGAGCAATGTCCTCCAAATGAGGTGGGTTCTCATTCTCAGCATCCTTATTATTATTCCTTTTCAAAGATGCATTGGCCGTGTTATTAGCGTTGTCTTGGGCCATTCTACTTAACATTCTATGGATCTCCAGATCAAACGAAGTTAAGGGATTGCCTTGACTCTGAGTGTTGGTCATACACTACACCTAGACCCTGAAAAAGACCAAAAACAATAAAGAAAAATAAAATAAGGGAACTAAGGATTAACACTTAAATTACTAATAAATTCACTAAGTCTGGTCGTATTCCCTGGCAATGGCGCAAAAATCTTGATGTCTCCCAAGTTACACCTATTTTTTAGAGGATAAAGCGGTCGCTATCAAGAAATAGAACCTAACAAAGGTCAGGGTCGAACCCACGGGGAATATATCGGCTCAATAGAATTAAAAAATTTGCAATTCAAATGATTTACCAACTTACTTCCCCGGGGGGGGGGGGTTGCAATAATCAATGAGAAATAAAACTAAACTCAATATCACAAGAGAGAAGTCATTATTGGAGAGAAACTAGGGTATTATGTTCCCCATGATTCCCCAACTCAGTATCACGGGATAACCTAATTCTTTTCTAGTGTATAGCATGCAGGACAATGATTTATGTTCACCAAATCCTTTGGTCAAAGGTGAGAGGTGAATTTCACTATGCTACTTGGCTCATCTCCATAGTATGCATTATTAACCATCACTTATTAGTCCTAGTAAAACCACCCTTTGGCCCAGTTTGGTTGATTAGACGAGAACACGTCAATCAAATTATGTTAATTAATCTCTTTTCCTATTCATTACTACCTTGGTCCAGTCAGTAACATTAGTTGAGTTCTAATGTTGGCCACTATTAGAACTATGCAAAATGCAGAGAGTTGATTAATACATGCATATACACCTTTCAAGAATTATGAATTATCCAATTTTACTTTGTTAGTTCTTCATGGTTCCCACAACCCTAGTTGTGGATTTAGCTACTCATGCTATGTGAAAATACAGGAATTATGAATCAAAAAGACATAATTGAACACTTATACAATAGAATTAAGAACAAACAATCCAACTTCCGTAAGAATCACAAGCTTCAAGGTAAAACTAAATCACAAGTGTTATCTCAAAGACTCTCTAATATAACCATACCATTTTCTCTCTCAAAATATTAAGTTCTATGAGTACTAAGAGAAAACTTATGAAACACATCGTAAAATACCTACTTATAAAAATTAAAATTCAAGTCCTAAACAAAATAGATGAACTGGTCGGCATACCATACGAAGGGTCTATTAGGAGATATTGCATTCCATGGCCCGTAATCAGAGTCTCATACTCAGCTACTGGAAATTTGGACTTCTACGTTACGACACCCCTCTACAACTTGTAAAGTAATTTACGACCCGTAAAGGGGGTTTTGTCTGATAAAATTCCTGAAAGTCCATGTCTCTGATCGTCAGGGCACAAACTATCTTCGACGACTCATAAACCCTCTAAGACTCATGTGCGTGTTTGTAGAATGAACTTCAGAATATAGCCCCTCACTGAAATTGTCCATGAAACAACCCCTAAGGCCGGTAGAATGATCTACGACCTATAAAGAGTCTCGTATAACAACAAAACTCAGCAACTTCTATAATTTTCCTCAAAATCAAGGCCAAACATATAATCTTGCTAATATAAACACAAAAACACAGAAGACCAACTAACATTACATTGAGAACACATAGAATTTCAAGTTTTAAACATTAGAAATATTGTATTTTCACAGCACATAACGTTGTCTTGCACCATTTTCCTCAATATTTTGTGGATCTATTGGTCAAATACAACTAAGGGATTGCCTTGACTATGGTTGTTGGGCATACACTACACTTACACCATGATAAAAAATAAATACAACAAACAAAAGTAAAATATGGGAAATAAGGATTAACACCTGAATACTATGAATCAACTAAGTCTAGCCGTATTCCCCGACAACAGTACCAAAAGCTTGACATCGCCCAAGTTTCACCTCTTTTTTAGAGGATAAAGCAGTCGCTATCAAGAAATGGAACCTCAAAAAGGGTAGGATCGAACCTCTAGGAAATAGGTAGACTCAAGAGAATTGAATGATCATAATTTGAGTGATTAACTAACTTCTTTCCCGGGGGGGGGGGGGGGTTCAATAATCACTGGAAAAGGAAATGAAACTAACACACACAAGAGAGAAATCAATATAGAGAGAAACTAGGGTATTGTGTTCCCCATGATTCCCCAACTCAGCATCACCGGATAACCTAATTTTTTTCTAATGTGTAGTATGAAGGACGGTAAGTTATGTTCACCAAGCCTTTTGTCAAAGCTGAGTGCTGAATTTCACTATGTGACTTGGCCCATCTCCATAGTGTGCATTACTAAATATTACCTATTAGTCCTAGTAAAACCTCCCTAGCCTGTTTGGTTGATTAGACGAGAACATGTCAATCGAATCTTGTTAATTAATCTATTTTTTCATTCATCACTACCTTGTTCCAGTCAGTAACACTATGCGGATTCGAATGTTGGCCATCATCAGAAAACATGAAAAATGAAGAGAGCTAATTAATACATGCATGAACACCTTCCAAGAATTATGAATGATCAGATTTTGCTTTGTTAGTTCTTCATGATTCCCATAATCGTAGTTGTGGATTTACCTACTCTACTTTGTGTAGATGCAAGAATTATGGATTAAGAAAACATAATTGAACACTTACACAATAGAATTAAGAAAAAGTAAATCCAACTTCAATAAGAATCACAAGTTTAAAGATGAAATTCAAACACTAGTTCTCTCAAAGACTCTCCAATATGATCTCACAATTTTTTCTCTCTAATTATTGAGTTCTCTCAGTGCTAGGTGAAAACTCCTAAAAATAATCTAAAGCATCCATTTATACTATGTAATATATAAGTCCTAAATAAAATAGGAGAACTGGTCGGCACGCTATACAAAAGGGGTTGACGGGTCATATGCATTCCATAGCCCATAATCGGGGTCTCATACTCTACAACTAGAATTTTAGACATCAACTCTACTACACCTGTTTACAACTCGTAATGTAATTTACAACTCGTAAAGTGATTTACAACTCGTAAAGGGTGGTCTCGTCTGATGAACTTCAGAAAGTCCTAATCTCTAATCCTCAGAGCATGAACTATCTTCTATAACTCGTAAAACCTTCCACGGCTCGACTGAATGTTTGTAGACTTAACTTCAGAAAATAGACCCTTCTTGGAATTGTTCACGAAACCACCCTAAGACTCATAGAATGATCTACAACCCATAAAGGGTCTTGTATAACGGTAAAGACCAGTAACTTCTGCACTTTTCCTAATATCAAGGCCAAACTGGTAATCTTGCAAACACAAAAACACATAAAGACAAATAACATTGCATTGAGAACATGCAAAATTCCAAGTTTTAAGAATAAAAAATATTGTATTTTGGCAGAACATCAAATGGCCCAATTAAGTTGAGTTAATAAGATGAATAGAGTCTATATTAGACTAATTGACATGACGAGCGTCTCTACGAGGCTAATTGCGATAAAGAGTCTTATAAGAATTGAGCATGGAAATGAGTAAGAGTAAATCCAACTCACACTCATTAACTACATAGCCAAGCATAGGTAAGGATAGAACCATTACATTGAGCTTCCCTTTTAAGTTAAAGTCCTTGAAAAAAATAGAGGTTTTATTGAGGCTAGATCCTTTGTGGATCCTCTTCATTCTTTATCTGGAAAGTACAGAACAGTTGTGGCACCATCAATGGGATTATAGTATAATCACTGGCTTATAAGTGATTTTTGCCGGATAAGAGAAACTTTCTACACTAATAGTACTCTAAGATGAGTTGAGTTGAGTTGATTGATGAGGTTTGATTTGTATTGATGGATCATTTGTCTACTCTTTGTTCTTTCTTTAGATAAGCATTTGACATTCTGATTCAGTATCTTCTAAATAGATGTAATTTCTATATTATTCTACCCGTATATGTTTCATTCATCCATTTTACATACTCGTATATTTCACGTACTGACGTCCATTTGGACTGAATCATTTTGTGATGCAAAGCCAGGAACTAAAGATCATCAACAGGTGCATCATCGAGGATCTAATGCAGTAAGCATAGTTGGTGAGCCTCCTTTACTTCGAAGGATCATTATTTTATTTTCATCTAGCTTTTAGAGTGGAACTTTAGACTAGCATTTTATTTTGAGTTGAGGTAGCAATGGGCCTGTCATTAGTAACAATTGATCATAATAGAGGCTTCATAGACTAGAGTCGAGTGGTTGAGTTAAGATTCTGTTGAGCTAGCTTCCTTCAGACTAGCTTGTTTTACTTATATACTTCGAGACTTCCACCATGTATTATCGTTAGTCTTCTACTATGTTTGTTGAGTTAATGAATGTGATAAGCCCAATTGGTTCTCTTGGGGACTAGCAATAATCTCTAAGTGCCGCCACATCTAAGACACCCTCCCGGAGCATGAAAGGGTTGATCTTTTTAACTTTAGCAGTCATCGAGCCTATTCGGTGTAATGTCAAACATGTCGGTGATGGTCAATCTCAACCATGTTTTTGATATTTTTTCTCCTTTTGACTCAATTTGTTATAATTTTTCCCTTCATGCATCTCGTTCCTCATTCGTAGCATCAAACACACATTTAGGTCAACAATTTAGGTAAAATAACACATCGAAGACAATATCATAGGGAATTTAAGCTCATATGAGTCCCACTTACGAACGCATCAACACCCCCAACTTAAGCATTTTATGCCCTCAAGCAAATCAAACATCAATCAACCAATGCACAATGCTTGCAAATAAGGCCATAGAGAGTAGCACATCATCCCTCCTTTTGTTGTTGATCCTTAAAGCTTCCACAAATCACATATGCGATTTTGAAGCTTCAAAAGATTACTAAGGAGTTCTTAAGACAAAGCTATGCTCACAATTACCGATGTTATTGCTAATTAATTCTTAAGAGGTGGTGCCACTTCCCTTCGTTACAAAAAGATTCTAAAATAACCCCAAAAGGTGCCCGAAAATGTGCCCATAATTGTAATTTCTATATATCTCAAAATCCATGCGTGATATCAAAAATTTGACTTCATATTCGTGATCAAGGGGCAAAATTGAATGGGAAATGGGTCTAACCTCGATTTTAGAGTAGCAACATCAAAATTTTGTTATAAAAAAATTAATTTCCAGAATCGATCCGTGCCCCTAGCGCGACACGGCCAGTGTGAGAATGAGTGTTAACTTTGGCGAGTTTTGTTATTTCGATCCAAGTCCTTTGGATCTTGGACCTAGGCCTTCCTATGTGTAAAACCACCTATACTTAGTCATTTTTCAATCTCATATCATACAAGACATACCTCAAAACCTTCTCAAACACTTAGCCAAATATTTTACTCAAAAATCAATTGTCCCAAACTCATTTTTGGATTCAATCAAGCTTTAAGTTCTCGTATCAATCTTTATCAAGGAAATCTCCGAAGTTGAGGTATATAGATTTGAACCATTGGGTCCTTTCACCATGGTTCCCAAGATTCCTTTTTACATAAATTGCATGTTTCTAAGTTGATTTACTTATGCGTCTTCTTATTATGTATTTGACTATGAACTATGTTGGGGTTTTGCAAAAGTTTGACTATTTATACATGTTTTGAGCTATGAATCTATGATCTATGATGAGGGGTTTCAATGTATTTTGCATGATGGTATTAGCAAGTGTTGGTGGGTTGATTTACATAATGTCTTCTTGCATGATTTCACTTTTGAATTGCATGGTTTTACATTAGGATTATACACCCACCAAGTGTTTGATAAAATGTTTGGTTTAGGGTTCTTGAGCTATTGATGATCCATTGCATGACCTATGACTTGAATGAATTTATGGTGATGAAAGAAAGGTATATATATTTTGAATTCATGAAAAGTATCTATAGTGTTGCAAGTGACCATACCATAGATGAGGGGTATGTACCTCATCCACCTTATCAGTTAGTAGAAATCTCGTACTACCGTAGATGAGGGGTATATACCTCATCTACCTTGTCGAATGGTGGCAATCTCGTACTTCTATATATGAGGGGTATGTACCTCATCCACCTTGTCGGGTGGTGGAAATCCCGTATTACCATAGATGAGGGGTATGTACCTCATCCACCTTCCAAGAGGGTAGCATGCCTTGGATTCCAAGTATAAGTTGCTTCGTCTGTGATGATGGTCTCTTCCTACACATGTAGTATGTTCTATATAAGCATGTTTTACTTCAAGCATCATTAATGAATGCCATATTGCCATACTCTCATTTATAGCCTCATTATGCATTTCGATTATGTTGCCTATCTCTTGTTGCATTGCATCCTACATACTTAGTACATTCAAACATAATAACGTCATAATCTATGCCTGCATGATGTTACCATGTAGGAACCGGAGCTCCACTTGATCACCTTCCTTCACGTGGCTAGTACTATCTCTTCAAGCAAGTTTCATGAGTCCTCAACTTCGAGGATGATATCTTTTGTTCTTATGTATGCAAAGACTCTCTCCCTATCATATTGCATGCTTTGACTATGAAGGTGAGCTCGGAAAGTTATCTTGACCTCCACTCAATTCTGAGTCTAGAGGTATTGTTGGACAAGTTATTTAATGATGCTATGAGCTTTGACTCTCTTGACTATTATATGTTTTAATGCTATGAAAGATTCCCTTAGTCCCTTTGCCCTTATTTCTATTCTCGTATTGTTATTTAATTGCTTCCAGGCCGAGGATGTGTAATGATATGATAAGAGGCTTATTTGGGGTCCTTTCGGGTTCTCTATTAGTCATGTCACATCTAGGCCCTAGGGTTGGGTTGTGATAAACTTGGTATTTGAGAACTAGGTTATTAATGGTCATCGACATCCAACACACCATGCCGATTAGAGTCTTATTCATGGTTGTAAAGTGCAACACAACTATGAGTGAGAAGCTATGAGGCGTTTTATAAAATGTTACATTTAATCTTACTCTATGTCTTACTATAGATGTTAAGGTAAGGTTTCCCCTAATGAAAGATCTTTGCTATGCTAGATCATTCCTATCTCAAAAGAAAGAAAAGCCTGCATTCCCGAAGAACAACCGGCTCGTGAAGAGTTCTGGGATGCTATTGCTATGTTCGCTCAAGCCATGACCAGTTAAATCAACCAAGGGGCCCAAGCCCCTCATGCTCTACTCGGACATATAGGGTAAGGGAATTCATGAGGATGAACCCACCTGAGTTCCATGGGTCTAAAGGGGATGTGGATGCTCAAGAATTTATTGATGAGGTGTACAAAATGTTGTCTTTTATGGGTGTTAGATAGGAAGATAAGGCGGAGTTGGCGGCTTACCAACTCAAAGGGGTGGCCTAAATATGGTATACTCAATGGAAGAAGGAGAAAGGGAACGACACTGTGATCCTTTTGGAGGATCTTAAGGTGGATTTCCTCAACCAATTTTTCCCTCTTGAGCTTAGGGAGGCCAAAATGATGGAGTTCATGAATTTGAAGAAAGGATCTATGAGTACGAGGGAGTATGCCCTCAAGTTCAACCAACTCTCGATATGCTCTACACTTGGTTACTGAGTCGAGGTCTAGATGTAACAAGTTATTGATGGTTGTATCTGATTTAGTGAATGAAGAATGTCGTGTTGCATGTTAATAAGTGACATGGACTTGTCCTTCCTTATGACTTATGCCGAACAATTAGAGGGGGAGAAGTTGAGAATAAGAAGGGGTAATGAGGCAAAAAGGGCCCATTTTGATAATAAGTTCCAAAGTCTCTAGGGTGGATGGTTTCATCAAAGTCAAGGATCTTCTCATGCTCCCAATAGAGGGTTTGCCAATGACTACCCAAGGGCCCAAGGTGATGGTGGTGTGGTGCCTAATGCTAAGTGTCAAAAATATGGTAAGAATCATAGTGGCCCATGCTTGAGGGATACCAATGCTTGTTTTGGTTTTGGGGAAATAGGCCACAAGATGATTGATTGTCCACGTAACTGCAACAAGGGTAAAGATGTTTGTCCGCAAGGCCGGGTGAAAATGCGGTTCCTTTAGGGAGAGGAGGCTAACAAGGTGTTCCCCAAGGCACAATCGATTCTGTTCTCTTCAAACGAGGCAAATGGTAGATGATGTGGATGATGTCATCACCAATATGTTAAAAGTCTTTGATTTGGATCTGAGTGCATTGATAGACCCAGGTGCCACTCTTTCTTTTGTTACTCCTTTTATTGCCAAAACATTTCATGTTGAACTCGAATTGTTGTGTGAGTCTTATGAGATGTCTACTCCCATTGGTGCATCTATTTTTGCTCGAAAGGTCTATAAAAATTGTCCCATTTGCATGTTGCATAATATTTTGCCTTGTGATCTTGTTGAGTTAGATATGGTGGATTTTGATGTCATTCTTGGGGTGGATTAGTTGCTAGCATAATATGCCTCTATTGATTGTAGAACCCATAGGGTCAAATTTCAATTCCCAAATGAACCCATCCTTGAGTGGAAGAGTCATGATGTGGTGCTCAAGTGTAGGTTTATCTCTTGAATTAAAGCCCAAAAGTTGATCTCTAAGGGGGTGTCTCTATCATTTTGTGAGGGTTAGGGATGTTGAGTACAAAGTCCTTCCCATAGAGTCGGTTCTGGTGGTTAATGAGTTTCTTGATGTCTTTCCTAGTGAACTTCCCGATGTTCCTCCTGAAAGGGAAATAGACTTTGGTATAGACCTTCTTCCCAATACTTAACCCATTTATATTCCCCCTTACCGTATAACCCCGGTGGAGTTAAAGGAGTAGAATGAGAAATTGAGGGATTTGTTAGAAAAGAATTTTATTAGGCCTAGCCAATCACCTTTGGGTGCACCGGTGTTATTTGTGAAGAAGAAAGATGGGTCCCTTATAATGTGCATTGACTACCGGTAACTTAATAGGGTCACTATAAAGAATAAGTATCTCATACCAAGGATTGATGATCTATTTGACCAACTTCAAGGGGCTAGTCACTTCTTGTTACGATCCAATCCTAGGGCCTAGACGTGACACGATGAATGGAGAACCCGAAAGAACCCTAAGCAAGCCTCTTAAAATATTGTTACACATCCTTGATCACAGAAGAAACTAAAAACAATAATAGGATGGAAATAAGGGTAAGGGGCTAAGGGAAGCCTTTCATTTCATAAAACATCAAAAGGGTAAAGAGAGTCAAAGATCATGGCATCATTACATAACTTGTCCAACAACACCTCTTCACTTATAATTGATCAGGGGCCAAGAAAACTTTCTAGGCTCACCCTCATAGTCAAAAGCATACAAATAAATAGTAAATGTCTTTACATAACATAAGAACAAGAGATATCGTCCCCAGAGTTGAGGACTCACCAAACTTGCTCGAGAAGATAGTACTAGCCATGGGGAGCATGAGGATGATCATGAGTAGCTCCGGTCCTACATAGTAACATCATGTAGCCATAAATTATGTGTTAGTACATTTGAATGTACTAAGTATGTATGATGCAATGCAACAATAGATAGAAAACATAATCGAGCATAATTAGGCAATAGATGAGCATATAACAATATGGCATGCATGAGTGATGCTTGTAGTAAACATGCTTATATAGAACATATTAAATATGTAGTAAGCGACCATCCTATCCAAGGCCTACCACTCCTTTGGAGAGGCGATTGAGGTATCAACTCCTCGATTGGTTAATGGTTGTCACACACTACTATCCATGGTGATTGAGGTATCAACCCCTTAATTGGTTGATGGTTGTCTCACCCTACCATCCATGGTGATTGAGGTATTAACCACTTAATTTTATTGATGGTTGTCTCACCCTACCATCCATGGTGATTGAGGTATTAACCCCTCAATTTTGTTGATGGTTGTCTCACCCTACCATCCATGGTGATTGAGGTATCAAGCCTTCAATTGGTTGATGACTGCTTCACCCTACAATCCATGACGATTGAGGCATAGTACCCCATCAACAAGGTGTGATCAACTTACAATACTATAGATACATCTAACACAATAAACACATATATACTCTTCTTTCATCATCATAAAGTCATTCAAGTCATAGGTCATACAATGGATCATCAATATCTCAAGAATCCTAAACCAGACATTATATCAAATACTTGGTGGGTGTGTAATGCTAGAGTAAAACCATGCAATTCAGGAATGAAATCATGCAAGAAAACTGGAAGTAAATCAATCTATCAACACTTGGTAATACCACCTTGCAAAATACATTGAAACCCCTCCTCAAAACTCTTCATAGATCTTAGATTCATAGCTCAAAACATGCTAAAACAGTCACACTTTAATGAAACCCCAACATAGATTATAATTAAATTCATAATAAGACCCATAAGTAAAATCAACTTAGAGACATGAGATTTATGTAAAAAGGAAGCTTGGGCACCATGGGTGAAAGTACCCAATGGTTGAAACCCATAACCTCAACTTTGGAGAATTTCTTGACGAAGATTCGATTGGAGACTTGAAGCTTGAATGAAATCCTTAAGATCGAGAATGAGTTTTGGCACTTGAATTTTGAGCGAAATATTTGTCTAAGTGTTTGAGAGAGTATTGGGGAATGTCTTGTATGATATGAAGGTGAAATATGACTAAGTATAGGTATTTTCCTGCATGGGAAGACTTATGCCCAAGACCCAAAAGTCTTGGACCGAACAAGAAAATTGAATAAAAAAATGGGTATCTCCACGCCCTGGCCGTGTCGCGCACCAGGGGCGCAGAATGCTTTTTGGAAATTGCAACTTGGGAAATTAAAATTATTATATGGTTGCTCTAAAATTGGGGTTAGACCCATTTTCCACTCAATTTTACCCTAAATAAAAAATGTGAAGATGGATTTTTGATATCACGCATGGATTTTTAGATATACATTAATTACGATTTTGGGAACTCCCAAGTCATATTTTCGGGCATTTTTTGGGGTCATTTGAATATCTCCCCTTTGGGAACGTTCATCCACGAATTTCATAGAAGCATATATAAGAAGAGTAATCATGAATAAATTATCCCCAACAAGAATGCAATAATGCACTTAAACATCATTTAAAAAATCTCAATATAATTGTCAACATCACCATGAACTTTTCAACATAAATATGAATGCATGCAAATGACATAAAGGGCTGATACATGAGACATGAAATCAAATAGAAGACTTAAAATTAGTACCTTAGGCTTGAGTAGATTGGAATAGATAGGGATATCGCTTTTGCATGTCCACCTCGAGTTCCCATGTAGCACTTTCGACTTGTTGATTCCTCCAAAGGACCTTAACGAAAGCCACATCCTTGTTCCTCAACCTTTTCACTTGTTTATCCGAGATCTCTACTAGAACTTATTCATAAGTCAAGTTGTCTTCAACAACACCCAAAATATCTAATCAGACAATAGCATTCGGGTCACCCATACATTTCCTCAACATGGATATTTGAAAGAGCGGATAATCCAAGTCAATTTCACTAGTCAACCCCAAGTCATAGACCACATTACCAATCCTCCTAAACACCCTATAAGGACCCACAAATCTTGGACTCAATTTACCCTTCGTACCAAAATGAACCACACCCTTCATGGGTGAAAACTTTAAATAGACCCAATCACCAACTCTAAATTCAAGCTCTCTTCTCCTCACATTGGCATAGGACTTTTGATGACTTTGGGATGTTTTCAATATCTCCCTATTCATGACTTTGGGCTGTTTTCAATCTCTCCCTAATCAACCTTACCTTCTTAATAGCCTCCATGCCCAGGTTCAGACCCAACAATACCATTTCTCCCACTTCGAACCACCCAACTGGTGATCTACAACACTTACCATAGAGGGCGTCAAAAGGAGCAATACTAATGCTAGAATGATAGCTATTATTATAAGCAAACTCAATCAATAAAAGATGATCATCCCAACTACCCTTAAACTAAAAAATAAAAGCTATAAGAATATCCTCAATAGTTTGGATAGTTGTTTCGATTTGGCCATCTGTTTGAGGGTGAAAGGTCGTACTAAGCCTAACCTTGGTACCAAGACCTCTTTGCAAGAACCTCCAAAAGTGTAAAGTGAATTCAACACCATGATCCAATATGATAGACAATGTCACTCCATGCAATCTAACAAACTCATGAATGTACAATTTAGCATAGTCTTCGGCCCCATGAGTAGTCTTAACCGATAGGAAATGAGCCAACTTTGTCATTTTATCAACCACAACCCAAATAAAATCAAAACCCTTTCTAGTCTTAGGCAACCTAACCACAAAATCCATGTTAATTTCCTTGCACTTCCAAGCAGGAATCTCTATAAGTTTGGTTAGGCCACTTGGTCTTTAGTGTTCGGCTTTGACTTGTTGGAAACTGTGGGTAGATGTTGTATGTCCCCCATTGGATGGTTTGAAGTAAGGGAAATGGAATTGTTTGGTCTGAATCTGGTCATGGAGGCTATAGAGAAGGTAATTTTAATTAGGGAAAGGTTGAAAACAGCGCAAAGTCATCAAACGTCCTATGCCTATGTAAGGAGAAGGGATCTTGAATTTAAATTTGGTGATTGGGTCTATTTGAAGGTCTTGCCCATGAAGGGTGTGGTTCGTTTTGGTAAAAAAGCTAAATGGTGTCCAAGAGATGTGGGTCCTTATAGGGTATTAAGGAGGATTGGTAAGGTCGCATATGAGTTGGAGTTGCCTAGAGAAATGGGCTTGGTTCATCCGGTCTTTCATATATCCATGTTGAGGAAAATTGTGGGTGATCCAAATGATATTGTTCCATTCGATGTTGTGGGTGTTGTTGAAGACAACTTGACCTATGAAGAGGTTCCAGTAGAGATTTTGGATAGACAAGTGAAGAAGTTAAGGAACAAGGATGTAACTTTCGTTAAGGTCCTTTGGAGGAACCAACAAGTCAAAAGTGCTATATGGGAGGCCAAAGAGGACATGCAAAAGCCATTTTACTATCTCTTACATTCTACTCAATCCTAGGGTACTAATTATAAGTCCCTTATGTGATTTCAAGTGTTATGTTTCAGCCCCCATGTCATTCGCATGCATTCATATTTATCTTGACAAATTCATGGTGATTCTTACCACTTATGTTAAGATTTTTGAAATGATGTTTAAGTGCATTGTTGAATTCTTGTGTGGGATGAAATTATCTTGTTTAGTTCTCTTATATACAATTATTTGACATTCGGGGACGAATGCTCCCAAGCGGGAGATATTGAAACAACCCCAAAAGTGCCCAAAAATGTGCCTCGAAAGTGCCTAAAATCATAATTTTCATATATCTCAAAATTCGTTCATGATATCAAAAATCCAACTTCATATTATTGATCAGCAACCAAAATTGAGTGGGAAATGGGTCTAACCCTGATTTTAGAGCAACTGTATCAAAATTTGAAAATCCATAATTTGTAAATTCCAAGGACAATCTGCGCCCCCGGAGCGATGCGGCCAGGGCACGGATCAGTATTATTTTTGGCCTATTATTTCTTTTTCGGTTTGAGTCCTTTGTCACTTGGGCCTAAGTCTTCCTATGCATGAAAATACCTACACTTAGCCATATTTCAATACCATATCATACTAGACATTCCCCAATACTCTCCCAAACACTTAGACAAATATTTCACTCAAAATTTAAATGCCAAAACTTATTTTGTATCATAAGGATTTCATTCAAGCTTTAAGTCTCCATTCGAATCTTTATCAAGAAATTCTCCAAAGTTGAGGTATGTGGGTTTCAACTATTTGGTCCTTTCACCCACGGTGCCCAAGTTTTCTTTTTACATAAATCTCATGTTTTTAAGTTGATTTTACTTATGGATCTTCTATTATGAATTTGACTATAATTTATATTGGGGTTTCATGAAAGTATGACTGTTTTAGCATATGTTGAGCTATGCATCTAGTATCTATTTTGAGAATTGATGAAGGGTTTCAATGCGTATTGCATGAGGGTAATACCAAGTGTTGGTGGGTTGATTTACTTCAAGTTTTCTTGCATGATTTTACTCTTGTATTGCAGAATTGTAACCTAGCATTACACACCCACCAAATGT
>JAABOM020073299.1:0-35499 GCA_011800125.2 Solanum clarkiae | reverse complement strand
CATTTCCTTTTGGCTTATTATCACTGTTTATCTACTTTAAGGCAGTCTAAAGGTACAAACCCCTCATAATACGTATACTAAGCGCATAGTTACAGGTTGGTTCTCCCAGGCCTTATCGGCAATGGGTGCCGGTCCGCCCTACGGGACTTTGGGGCATGACAATGGACTTCCTCTCTTCGATCACCAACTTGGCCTTAAGACTTCTCCACTACCACCACTAGCACATGTGTTTCCAATTGGCATCAATGTCTCGGTCACCCACCCTCTCCCACTCTTGGTCAAGTTTTCAAGATTTTATCTATTTCATCCTCTTTAGAAAAATCCTGTTTTTTTTGTAGTTCCTGTAAATGCATAATTTTCCTTTTTACATCTCTACAATAAAGAGAAATGCTCCTTTAGAATACATGGGATCCTTCACCAGAAATTTCAATAGACGGTTTTCAATATTATTTAAATTTTGTTGATCATTATACAAAATAGATACGATTCTTTCCCATAAAATGAAAATATTTATATTTTTCAAATTTAAGAAAGCTCTTTCAAAATTCCATCATCTCTTTTTATTTTGACAATGGTGGTGAGTTAATCCATCTCAGGTCCTTCTTCGAAGACAATGAAATTTCTCACCTTGTCACTCCTCCACATACACCTCAACATAATGCAACTGCTGAATGTCGTCATCGCCATATTGTTGAGACCGGTATCGTCCTGTTACACAATGCGAGTCTCCCTCTTTAAGTTTTGTCCTATGCTTTTACTATCGCAACCTACTTGATCAATTGCTTACCTACCAGAATTTTGGAAAATCAGTCTCCCTATTTTTGACTATATGGAAAACTACCAAACTATGCTAACCTTCAGGTATTTGGTTGTTTGTGTTACGGATGGTTAAGGTCCTTATTGTAGTTGTTTACAGAGGAAAAAAACACAACAAGGGAAGAAGAATAGAGATATATTTTATTAAACTGAAAAAGAGTTGTTTAAATTGAACAACTCCTAATAAAACTGCAATAACCTAAAACAACACAACTTCCTAATAACTAGGAATCAACTCTTCCAACAGCTACATGCCTAAAAATTAGGAAATTCTGAACTAAAAGACTAAAACAGAATCCTATCTTCTAGAAATAAAAAAGAACATATCAACAGCCATGTCACCAACATTAATTGACAACTCTTGAGGCAGATTTCAACACTCCTCCTTGCATCAAGAGCTGCAAACTCCAAGCTTCTTTCTCAAGAACTTAAATTGGCTGGCTGATCTTCCGTTCTGCAATATACCAGATTCACTAGACCATCCCTTTGCACTTCTCTAAGAAAATATAGCTTCATATTGAAGTGCTTAGTCTGTTTATGAAATACTGGATTGTGAGAAATAACAATGGGCAGCCTGGTTGTCCACAAATATCTCAGTGCTTCCCTTCATATCCAAACTAGGATTGCACAAGATTTTTCTTATCCATAAAGCTTGATTGACCGCAGTTGTATCAAAAATGAATTCCGCCTCTACAATTGATTGAACAATAATCTTTTATTTTTTCGAACACCATGAAAAATATCCAGCGCCAAAACTAAAATAGTACCCTGAAGTACTTTTCATATTATCACCAGAACCACCCCAATCACTGTCAGAAAATGCTTGAAGTTTGAAATTCTGACACTTGCAAAATTTGACTCCACAATCCATTATGCCTTTGACATATCTGAGCACTCTTTTTGAAACTTTCATATGCAATTCACTTGGAGAATTCAAAAAACATGATAGTACACTTACAACATATAGTATATCAGGCCTTGTTGTTGTAAGATACATCAAGCATCCTATCAAGCTTCCATAACTTCCTTCCTATATACGTTTAGCACCATCATCCTTCATTAGCTTCTCCCTTTGATTCATAGGTGTGCTCTCCTTCATGTATTTCTTTTGACAAACAAACACTTCCTTCTAAGTTTGCTTAATCTCCATTTCCAGAAAGTAAGTCATCTCTCCAAGATTGTTCATCTCAAAGACTTTCATCTTCTCCTCCTTGAATTCTTCAATCAGTGTTATATTATTTTCTATCACAAGTACGTTATCCATATATAGAGAAATAATAGTAATGTTAGAGCCAACTTTCTTGACATAAAGAGTTGATTCACTTAAGCTTCTTTCGAAGCCTAAGTCCAGCAAATGGCTATCCATTCGGATATACCAAGCTCTAAGAGCTTGCTTTAACCCATATAAAGCTTTCTTTAATAGATAAACTATATTTTCATGTCCTGGTACATTGAATCCTTCTGGCTGCTCAACGTATATTTCTTCCTATAGTAGACAATTAAAAAAAGCAGACTTGATGTCCATTTGGAAGATCTTCCAACTCTTTTGTGCCACTATAGACAAAAGCATTCATATTATATCCAATCTGGCTACTAGGACAAAGGTATCAGAAAAATCTACTCCCCAAACTTGTGCGTAAAAGTAACCTTTCACCACCGATCTAGCTTTGTGCTTGTTTACCAAGCCATTTGGATTGCACTTTGTTCGAAAAATCCATTTAACTCCAATAACTTTTATGTCTTGCGGTCTTTCCACTAGCTCCCAAGTTTGGTTCTTTTCTATCATGGACAAGTCCTCCTTAATTGCATCTGTCCATTTGTCATCCGTCTTCACTTCCTGGTATCCTGCAGGTTCAAGAATAACAACATTGCACCTTTGATAAATGTCAGAAAGTGACCCCATTCCCCTAACAGGTTGATCATTGTTAAGAACTAAAGGCTCCTCATTCCAATCCCATTGCTCATCTTCGAGGAATTAAATGTCTATACTTACTATAATCTTACCCGATTAAGGTTGAAATATCCTGTAAGCTTTAGATAATAATCTATAGCCAATAAATATTCCCAAATCTGCCTTCTTATCTAACTTGTCTCTCTTAAACTATGGAATATTAGAGAAACATAGACACCCAAATATCTTGTAGCTCTCCATGTGGAACTTTTAAATGGAAATCTAGTTTGCTTGCCAAGCAAATAAGCCTTACATCTTGATATACGCTACTCTAAACTTGGTAAACCATTTACCAGTTTGCTCCTTTGCATAAACAAAAGAGCTTTGTGATAAAAATGCCCCAACCTTTTGTGCCAAATTTCCATGGCTAAGGATTAACTTTGAAAAGCAGTCTGTTCTTCCATGATTGTATTCAAAGAAAAGCTTTTTCCTTGCATTTTAATCATAAATAGCTCCTGACCACTTAGATCAACTATCAGACACGGCTTATCTTCAAAAAATAATTTGAATCCATTTTCGAGTAGTTATCCAACACTTAGTAAATTTTGATTAAGTTTAGCAACAAACAAAACTTCAGAAATAAGTTTTGAACCTATAAAACTTTCAATTGCTACAGTCCCCTTTCCTGTCGCTAGGAGCTATTCTCATTTCTGATTCTGACTCTTGATATAACTGATCTGTCAAGCTTCCTAAAAAGCTTTTCGTCACTAGTCATGTGGTTCATATAACCACTATCAATAAATCATCTTTCACTTGAACTCTTTCTTGCATAAAATGTAGCCACAAACAATTATTCTTCTTGTTCTTGGTCCGTAATTTGTGCTTCAGTTTGCTGTTGTAAACCCTTCTCTTTGCAAATAATCTCGGCATGACCAAGTTTTTAAGACTTTCAGCATTTCATATCAAACTTTCTCCAACATTTGAAGTATAGATGATTCCTCCTCCCATAATATCGAAAAGAAGGATATTTGCCTTCTTTGTTACAACTGGTGGCAGTAACATTATTTCTTGCAGAAGTAGCTTCATAGTTTCCTTTCCTTCCTTTTCATTTATTTCCCTTGGTATCACCTGAACTAAGCTGAAACTTGTCTTGGAGGGGTCCTTCGATGGATCCCTCTTGCCTCATCATCCATCTTTGTTCTTGTGCCTGTAGAGCACTCAATAACTCTGTCAAGCTAAGCGTTGACAAATCTTTAGTGTTTTTCAATGAAGCAATTCTATTGTCATTAAGTTCAATTCTAAGTGTCCTTACCTTATTTGCAATCAGAAGCAACCGGTCAGAATAATCCTTAATGGTTTCAGATTCTTTGATTCGCTGTATCTTGAATTCTCTGACCAAGTTTAGCACTTTCATTCCTTTGATTCTTTCATCTCCCTTGTACTCCTTCTTGAAAAAATCCCAAATTGTAGTCCAAATAATCCCGTACCATGACGTATCTGAAATAGTAGTAATTAGTGAAATAAAAAGACTTATACAAATCATCGAAGTAATTTCATCTCCTACGGTCCAAAGATAAAAATCCTTGTAATATTCGGAGCCATTCATGAACATCACAACAAAAATGATTAAAATATTTATAGCTCCTATGTAAATAAGTAGCTGTGCAGTAGGCCTTAGGTGTAATAGGACTCCCAGTTACTGCGCGCGATCGTATACTGAGATGCTCCCCGCCGGTTGTTGGAACGATACGAGCCGGGTCGAGTCTCGATTCAGAAAGATGAAGGGCCCAAAAGTCTAAATAGGGGGTGAAAAATTCCCCTTGGAATGAATAATTTTTGAAAATAATGGAATTTCTGTATTATTCGAGTATTTCTGTTTTTTAATTTTTGGAAAAAAAATTTTGGCAATTCAAATTTTTTAATATTATTTTTTATTAGTATTAGGCTTAATGTCTATTTCTGGAGTTACTTTCTTTTTCTCTTTTATAATTTTTTGTTGATTTACATGTCATTACTCTGCTGAAAAAGGTGGCAAAAACTGCAGCAAAGAGACAAGATTTAGCTTTGGACTTAGTCGTCTTCCTTTCATTATGAGTTTTAATTTGAGCCATGGTTGGATTCCCCTGCAAAGGAAGCACTTCATAGTCTTCCTCAGCAGCCTCCCATAAATCGTATGCCTCCAAATAAGTCGATATTTTAACTTCCCAAGCTTGATGATTTTCTCCATCAAAAATTGGCAGAGCCATAGCTGAAAAGGAATCTGTTTTCTCCGTTATTTGAATGGTGTTTGCAGCCAAAGATTTGGATAAACACTCAGAAAAGAAATCTCACAAATCTCTCACAAGTCCCTTAAGAAGTAAGGGTTCTGATACCAATTTGTAGTTGTTAAGGGAGGTAAAAAACACAACAATAGAAGAAGAATAGAGATATATTTTATTAAGCTAAAAAAGAGTTGCTTAAATAGAGCAACTCCTAACAAAACTGCAGTAACTTAAAACAACAGAACTTCCTAATAACTAGGAATCAATTCTTCCAACAACTACATACCTAAAAACTAGGAAATTGTAAATTGAAAGACTAAAACAGAATCATATCTTCTAGAAATAGAAACAAACAGATCAGCAGTCATGTCACCAACATTAATTGACAGGTTATTTTTTTGGTAGAAAGATAATTTATACAGAAAAAATTACTACCATTTTACTATTCATATTGAAAAGTTAGATTATACATTTACTTTTGACCTTTTTTACTTCTTGGAAATTGTTGAAGATTTTTCGCTTCTTGGAAATTGATGGAAGAATTTTCAATATTCCTCTAAGGCTCTAATGTTACTTTTTGAAAATTGTTGGAAGAATTTTCACTCTTCCTCTGACATTAGTTTTTCTTTTTTACTTTGCCAATACACTCTTTTTTCTTATTTATTTATTAGTAAATTTTCTTTTTAACTCTTCTTCTATAAGACATCTTTAGACTTAATATTCAAAGTTGATAAAGTTTTTCTTACTTCCTCCAGATCTTTATTGCTCTTCTTCTTCTGCTGCTGCTATTTTCCAAAATTGCATTATAAGGGCTCCATCTTAGTCTATTGATCAATTAGGTCCCAAACTTTTCTATTTTGATCCAATCGAGGACTTCCAACTTAAACTTAATTATACACACCAAATTCACTTGATACTATAATCATGCACTGGGAATATACTTAAGTCCAAATTACACAACCTCCACAACAAAATTTTTTGATTGTATAGTTATCCTTAATTAAAAAAAATGGGGTCTAACAATTGGCCTCCGTTTCGGGTATCATCAGTTGAAGATTAGAGAGTGTGATATCCCCAAGATGATGTTTTGAACTAGGTGTGGATACTTTAAACTCGGTATAGATCTCATGAATTGGGTTTTCAAGCTAGTCCTTGATAGTTTTATAGTCGTCTTCATTGATGATAGTTTCATTTATTCCCGGATTGAGCAGGAGCATATGGATCATTTGAGGTTGGATCTTCAAACCTTAAGGGACAAGATGTTGTATGCCAAGTTTAGCAAATGTGCATTTTGTTTGGGTGAAGTAGCTTTTCTTGGTCACGTGGTATCCAATGATGGTAATAAGGTTGACCCGAAAAAGACACCAGGCCGTGAAGAATTGGCCTAGACCATTAACTCCTTCGGATATTCAGAGTTTTCTTGGGTTGGCTGGCTATTATAGGAGGTTTGTTGAAGGGTTCTCTTCTATCTCATCTCCGTTGACTAAATTTACCCAAAAGAAAGTTAAATTTGTGTGGTCGGATGCATGTGAGAAAAGCTTTCAGATGTTAAAGGATCGAATTACATCGACTCCTGTTTTGACTCTACCAAATGGCTTGGATGGGTTCGTGGCATATTTTGATGCTTCTTGAATCGGATTGGGTTGTGTACTTATGTAACATAGTAAGGTAATAACATATGCATCAAGGCAATTGAAGGTACATGAGAGTAATTACCCTACTCATGATCTTGAGTTAGCGACGGTGGTATTTGCTTTGACACTTTGGAGACACTATTTATATGGGGTGCATGTTAATGTTTTCATCGGTCACAAGAGCTTGCAATATGTGTCCACTCAAAGGGATATTAACTTGAGGTAAAGGAGATGATTGGAACTCCTTAAGGACTATGACATGAGTGTGCAATATCATCCCAGCAAGGTGAATGTGGTAACCAATGCTCCTAGTAGGCTTTCTACAGGAAGTGTGCTCATGTTGAGGAGGAGAAGAAGGAGTTGGAAACGGATGCCCACCGTTTGGTTAGGTTCGGTGTTAGGTTGGCGGACTCTGATGATGATTCACGTTCAGAATGGAGCTGAATCTTCGATGGTTGTTGATGTAAAATCTAAGCAAGATCTAGATCCATCGTTGGTTGAGTTGAAGATCTTGGTGGCCGAAAAGAAAATAGAGTTGTTCTCCCAAGGGAGAGATAGTGTGCTTCGGTATCAAGATTGATTATGTGTTCCAGATGTGGAAGATTTTAGGAAGGTGATCATGAGTGAAGCCCATAGCTCTTATTATTCTATCCACCCAGGATCTACTAAGATGTATCTGGATTTGAGGGAGGTGTACTGATGGCACAATATGAATAAAGATATAGCCAAGTTTTTATTAGAATGTCCTAACTGCCAACAAGTAAATTTAGAGCACTAAATGCCGGTCAGATTAACTCAAGACATTGAGATTCCTAGTTGGAAGTGGGTTGATGTGAATATGGATTTTGTGGTTGGGTTACCTCGAACACGAAGACAATTTGAATCCATCTGGTTTCTTGTAACTGGATGACTAAGTCAGCTCACTTCTTATCGGTTAAGACTACTTTTGGTGTTGAAGATTATGCAAGTTCGTACATCCAAGAGTTGGTAAGGTTGCATGGTGTTCCTAGGTCTATCATATCGGATTGTGGTGCCCAATTTACTTCTCAATTTTGGGGGTCGTTTCAAAGAGGACTTGGTACTAAGGTGAAGTTAAGCACCCCCTTTCATCCTCAAATTGATGGGCAAGCTGAGAGGATAATCCAAACCTTGGAGGACATGTTGAGGTCTTGTTTGTTGAAGTTCAAGTGTAATTGGGATGGCCATCTTTCACTTATTGAGTTTGCTTATAATAACAGCTTCCATGCTAGCATTGGTAAGACACCATTTGCGGTCTTGTATGGGAGAAGATGTAGATCACCGGTGGGGTGGTTTAAGTTGAGAGAGATGGCTTTGATTGGCCTAGACTTGGTGTTGGAGGCTATGGAAAAAGTGAATTTGATTAGGGGAGGTTTAAGATGGCCGAAAGTGGACAAAAGTCCTATTCGGATGTTATGGGGCATATTGAAGAATATAATCTATGTTTTGGTTAGCCTTACATATCTAGAAGTTTTAAACCTTGAAAAGATTGAAAGAATTCTCAAGTTTGTCCCCAAACTCTAGCCTTTTTTCTCGCTTGAAACCTTGCTTTTGTGTTTTGTGAGAGTGTTTTAGCATAAAAAGATTATTCTGGAATGTTTAGGGCTTTATCTAGGTGTAAAAACATAAATCCTAGGCTTAGAAAGATTAGGAAAGGATCTAAATAACCTTTCTTAAAAAGATACCAAAAGCTATCTACAGCCCATTTATGGCCCATAGAAAGTTCCACGGCCCGTAGGGACCCTTCTGTAAAGTTTTGGCGCAATTTCGAGGTCTTTGGATCTCCTTTATGAGCCCAATCTACGGACCCTTAGATGGGTTCATAAAGTCTGGGATCAATGATTAATGTTTAATGACTTTTGTCCATGAATTAACAGATGACCCGTACTTCAACTTACGGCCTGTAAAGAGGTTTTGTAATATTACTCTGCTCTGATAGTCTTCAATAAGACGGTCATAACTTTTCACTCCGAACTCCAAATAAGGTGAAACCAGTTGCATTGGAAAGATAATTTAAAGGGCTTTCATTTTGTAAGAGTTATGGTCATTTAAAGTTTATCCTTACATAATCCAACATTAGAAACTCAATTTATAGGAAAGTTTTGACCTCGACCAAGTATTAGAGGTCTCTTATGACCTAATACACTTCCGCATCTAAGAATGAGACTTGAAATGTAGGTATAGGTGATGATAGAGTTATGGTTGTCACATCTCATTGGCTGCCTCATTTGATTGGCCATTTCGAAAATTAGATGTTAATAACTCCTCCTTACAAGGTACTTTAACCGAACAAGTTTATGTCTCAACCTCCCGCGTTTGTGAATGAGACATACCCCACTCATGTTTGTCATCTTCGCAAAGCAATTTATGAGATTAAATAGGGTCTACGAGCTTGGTAGGAGGAACTCCAATTCTCTCTTATGTCATATACATTTTTTCACTCTCAGTCAGATCACTACTCATTTAGTTATGTTAATTCTGGAGTTATGCTTTATCTCATTGTTTATGTTGATGATTTACTGAACCATAAAAGCTTGGTGGAATATTTTATTGGGTGTCTTCCTAATTGTTTCTCTATTGAAGATCATAGTGATACGCACTTTTTCTTGGGTGTTCAAGTTATTCACTCACCTTTTGAAATTTTCTTTAGCCAGTAAAAGTATATCTATGAGGTCTTATACTGAGGCAACATGGTTGAAGCTGATCCCATGCACATGGCCAACGGATCTTATCCCATACGTAGTGATAGCTCTTTACTTGAGGATCCTAAAGAATATCAGAGTATCATTGGATGTTTACAATATTCTCACCTTATCAAACCAGATGTTTCCTTTGTTGTAAGCAATTTGTCTCAGTTTACAAATGCTCAAACGACTACACATTGGACAATGGTCAAACCTAGTGTTGTTCATTGTTATGGTTAAAAATCAAACCGAACCACTATTCGAACCAAAGCGATTATAAATGGAGGTTTGATTTTTAAATTTTAAAAATTGATACAATTTGGTTTGATTTTGATTTAACCAAAAAAACTCACAAAAATAAGCAAAACGAACAAACAGTTTATATGTAAAAAATTTAAATTTTAATTAACTTAAAGCTTCAACTTTACCATTTGTATTTGAAAATTCTATTGTTAGTGTTTTGGTATATATTTCTCGTGTCCATTCCCTTTTATATTTATTTGATTGTGGATCTTGAGTTTTTCCTATAAATATTTGATCTTCGATATATAATGAATTTTAGTATTACTTAACTAAATTACTTTATTCGTGCATAATAACTTTAGTATTGCTTAACTAAATGACGTCGTTCGTATAATAATAACTCTAGTACTATTGCTTGATTAAATTCACAGTAGCTTTATTGTTCATTTACTAGGTGTCTGTGTCTATCGAGACGTATATGCCCTCGATAAACTTGTTATTTTCAAACCAAGACTATCAACAACAATAACAACATTACCCCAATGCTTCAAAGGCTCCCGCCCATTGTGGGGTAAGGGGTGTCAGATGTACGCAGCCTGACCTCTATGTTTAAAAACATAGCGCGACTGTTTCCGGATCAAAAAAACCTAAATTGAATTGAACTAAACCGATAACAACAAAACTGACAACTATTTTTTTTATTTGGTTTGGTTTGGGTTTAGAAATTTAGAAACTGACTGAATTGGTCTGGTCACGATTTTATCCGATAACTGATCAAAACTGAACTATGAACACTCCTGGTCAAACCAGTTTTTCGTTCTTCTAATGGTTTATTTCTTCACAAAGGCAAAAAAATAAATTTGTATGTCTTCTCCAACTCAAACTGGGTAGGTGATCGTGGAGATCTCCCCTCTAATACCGTATCATTGTGTTTTTAGGATCCAATTCAATCTCAGCAAGTTCTAAGAAGCAAAGAGCTATTGCTCGCTCGTTCACAGAAGCTGAATATTGTGCTATTACTTCTATGTTAGATGAAATTTATTGGGTCCGTAATTTGCTTAAAGTATTGTTTATTTTTCTCAGGGAACCACCATTTATCTATTATGACAACTTGGTGCTATTGCTGTGTGTGCCAAACTAGTTTTTCATTTCAAAATGAAGCATATTGAGATTGACCATCATTCTATTCAAAATCTCTGCCAACAAGGCCTATCGCATATTTCTCATGTTTTATCTTGAGACAATCATAGGCTTCTAATGATGGATTTAGAGATTAAGAGAGAAAATAAGAAGAAGGTTATTAATGCCTAACCGAGGATTAGATGGGGGAGACATGACTCCTTCCCTTTCATGAGAGATGGAAGAAAAGTAGACATGACTCCTTCCCTTTCATGAGAGATGGAAGAAAAGTTGAGTAGTTTAGAGGCTTGGAGCAGTGGCAGAGATTTGAAAAATATGTGAGACATTACTGCTTGTTACATTAGAAAAGTAGCTACCAAGGTACTAGGAGTTTCGAGAGGGACCTTTGGTAGACGTTAGGGCGATTGATGGTAGAATGAAAGTCCAAGGCAAAGTGAAAGATTAGAAGATTTCTTATACAAAGTGTTTGGAATGTAGGGATGAGATAAAAAGCGGAGGCTCAAGGAGATCTATAAGATGGCAAAGACTGAAGTGAAGATGGGGGTGACGACTACTAAGACACAATATTTGAGCATCTATATGTGGAGCTAAGTGATAAAGGCGGGGATAAGAGATTGTGTAGGATTGCAAAGACAGAGAAAGGAAAGCTCGCAACTTGGACCAAGTGAAATGCATCGAGAATGGGGAGGGTAAGGTATTAGTGGATTAAACTTCCATTATGCTAGCTGACAAGCTTACTTTCATAAACTCCTAAATGAAAAAGAAGATAGGGATATTGAGTTGGTGAGTTGTCAAACTCTGAAAATCATCAAGATTTTAGTTATTGCAAGTAGTTGAGAGTTGAGCAGGTTAGACGTGCTATTAGTAAGATAAAAAGAGGGAGGGCGATCGGACCTTATGAGATTTCGATAAACTTTTGGAAGAACACGATCAAGGATGGTATAGAGTGGTTGCTTAGACTGATCATTGCTATTATGAAGACTGCTAAGATGTCCAATGAATGAAGGAGGAGTATAATGGTTCCATTGTATGAGAACAAGATCAAAACTGTAATAATTATAGGGGTATCAAGTTGTTAAACAACACTATGAAGGTCTGGTAGATTGGTGGAGATGAGGGTGAGAAAAGAAGTGTCTATTTTAAAGAATTAGTTTGGATTCATGCCGAGATGATGGACTATTGAAGCAATTCATCTTTTTCAGAGATTAGTGGAGAAATATAAGAAAAGAAAGAAAGACCTTCATATGGTATTCATTGATCTTGAGAAGGCCTATGCCAAAGTTTTGAGAGATGCCTTATGGAGGTATCATGTTGTATATTAGGGTGATAAAGCACATATTCGATGGAGCCAAAACTCGGGTAAGAATGGTGGAAGGAGACTCAGAGTATTTTCCTGTTGAGATAGGACTTCATCAAGGATCTGTGTTGAGCCTTTTCTATTTGCCTTGGTGATGTATGAGCTGACATGGTCTATTTAAGAGGAGATTCCATGATGTATGCTATTTGCAGATGGCATAGTACTAATTGATAAGACTCGGGCTAAAGTTAATGATAGATTAGAGATTTAGAGACACGTTTTGATATCCAAAAGGTTCAAACTGAGCAGGATTAAAACAAAATACTTGGAGTGCAAATTTAGTGTTGCGAGGGATGAAGAAGACATTGGTGTGAGGCTTACTACTCAACCTATTCCCAAGAGAGAAAATTTTAAATATCTTGGATCGATCATCTAGAGTAGAGGTGATATCGATGATGATGTCACATATCATATTAGGGAAGCATGGACGAAATCTAGGCCTGCCTCTGGAGTATTGTGTGATAAGAAGATACCACCTAACCTTGAAGGTAAGTTTTACTGAATGGTAGTTAGATCGTCTTTGCTGTATGGGGTGGATTGTTGGCCAATCAAAAACTCATATGTTCAGAAGATGTAGATCGCAGAGATAAAGATATTGAGATAGATGTGTGGATATACCATGAGTGATAAGATTAGGAATGCGACCTCAGGAGAAACTAGAGGTGGTCCTTGTGGTTGAAAGATGAGGAAAGCGAGAATCCGATGGTTTGGGAATATACAGAGAAGAAGTACTGATGCTCCTGTTAGGAGGTGCAAGAGGTTGGATTTAGGAGTTAGATGAAGTAGTAGAGATAGACCAAAAAAGTACTGGAAGAGGTGATCAGACAATACATGGCGAAACTTGATCTTTTCAAGGACATGACCTTAGATAGAAAGGAGTGGAGGTCGCAAATTAGAATAGAAGGCTAATAGGTTAGTAGGGTTAGGTTGATATCTGGTTGTGGGGTATAGTAGGGCAATAGGATTAGTCATGCCTTTATATTATGTGTTATCATTATCTATCTTATGTATGTTAATTTTATCGTAATTACATATTATCATGTGCTTGTTGTCATTAATCGCTCTTTTTGTTTCCTTTTCTTTTTTGTTTCCTTTTTTTCTATATCTAGTTTTTCTGCTTATGGATTTTTTAGATAAGGGTTCTAAGAAAATAGTCTCTCTACTTTTGTTTGGTAGTGGTAAGGTCTGCGTACATTCTACCTTCCCTAGACCCCACTTGTGAGATTCCACTGGGTATGTTGTTGTTTCATCTTGAGACCAGCTGGCTGATCTTCTTACCAAGCCGCTTCTAAAAGCTTCATTCAAAGCACTAAGGTCCAAGATTGGTATATCGGACCAATCTACTATCTTTCTGAGGCATATTAGTGATATCTCATGATTGATATTAGGATATATCTTGATTGATCTTCCATATCTTAGTATATCACTAGTGATTTAGTTTCCATTATGATTTGGAGAAGATCACAATCCTTTGTTAGTTGATTCTTTCCTTATTTGTTGTTCACTCTCTTGTATAAGTACACACACATTAACGAAATGAACTTCCCTTTAGCAGTAAGTTCATACTATGTATGAAACAACTCAACATGTGTTTGTGAAAAGTGAGGTGGTTGTTCACATGTGGAAATTATTTGGATCTCCTCTTGATGTGAGATATCAAACATGAAACAATGCTTATAAGAAAATTGCTTCAGACATGGTTTTGGTAGGACACCCAAGAATAAAATCCATAATATGTTCTTATTTGTCAGATAATCCGGAAAGGAAGATGCTCTATTAAGTATGGGGAGTTGGAAAGAAAAACAGAGTTTGATTTTACTAGATTGGCTCATGAAAGTTTTGGACAGTTAATGCCCTGACCTTTCCAAAATGTGAATTACTCTATTAACTTGGAGCTATTGTTGTGCCAATATTGAAAGACTAAAGCCAAGACCTATCATCGTTGCCACTATGTGGAAGGTTAAATTAAATATGGATGGAATTTACATGGTAAAGGTGGTATCAGTGACTCATGAGGAACTCTAATGGAGATATGATAATGTGTTTTTGAGGTCCAATCAGTCATAATATAGGTGAATTTGGACTTAAATGGTGCATAAAAATGGCTAGAATGACCTAGTTTTAGAGTTACATTCTCTGATGATTGTAGATATCTTGAGAAAGCATACTACTGATAACAAGAAGCTAAATGCAATCATCCATGAGATTCTTCATCTCACCAAATGTTCCCCTCATAGCTTAACAACTTTGAAACATATATAATTATGAGCATTTTCTGGCTCAATCTCCAACTATTGGAGTTGTTGTCTAAGAATCTTGCATTATTATAGTAATAACAACTCTTTACGTCTTGTCTTTTCTAATTCTTCTTTCTTATATGAACCATATAGTTCTTGTTTTTCCTCCATTATTTCAGTCTCTAAGAAGCTTTTAAACTGGTGATCTATTAATTGCTCTCCTCTAGGATTATATTTTGTTTATTATAGGAATAATAACTCTGTTACCCCTTGCTAGTGAAGCTTCTGACCCCAATGTTGACATAAAAGATTTCAACTTGCTTGTTCAGCTTACTTTTAAATTTTTCTGCTATTTGTATACATTTATTTTATTGTTTGAAGAGTATTTTAATCTTGCTACACATTTGAATTGGAACAATTATGTAACAGAATCATGAAAGGGCAGTGCAGAAACCCATGGATTCAGAAATAAAACATATGAAAATGCTAAATGTATATATGACACATACCAGAGCTTTTAACTTCTATCTACTCAATGCAGCAAATTTCAATATAAGAGCTACTAGTTTCATAATTGACATTCACTTGTTGATTTAACCCACGGGATATCCATTTTTCCTGAAGACCACCTGAAAGTTAAAAACTATAATCACATTACTTTACTCTATATTATAAGCCAACAAGGGTTGAACGAACACAACATCATTTAGTTGTATGGAAGGCAACATAAAATATACAATACAACGTTTCAATTTATGACTCTTCGTGGTCCTATTGGATTGGCTATTAAGCACGTGCAAGGAAAAAAAGAGGAAAGCGAGACTCACCTACCCCAAGCCCTCTTCTCAAATCTCAAGAATTGCCTTTTGTAGGTCCATCTATGTGAAATTGGTGGATTGTTCTTATTTCGGTAGTTGTTTTCCTTTGTTACTTTCATAGTTTTTATGTTTTTATCATGCTTTGATTTTCTTCGATCTTTTCTTCGTCTCTTTTTTTTTTTCTTATGGAGTCAAAAAATTACCAAAATAAGTCATTCATATATGTTGTTGAATTTTGCTATAAGAAGTAGAATTTTTCAAAGAAAATATTGGATTGAACTCTTCAAATCTATTTATAATTAATAAAAACAAACTATTTCTTCATTTATCACATTCAATTAATGGGTGCTCAATCTTGGATCAACTGGAAATGAGCTACTTTCGTAGAGATACAGTGAATTTTTTCATATAAAAACTAGCAAGTTCTAAAGAATGCAGTTTAAGACTCTCTTTATAGGAAAATATTTCAATCTAATCTCATTTAAGATTTTCTAAATGTAAACCCTGAATTAGTTTTACATTGCCTATTTGCTTTTGATTTGTACTCCTAATAGACGACGACTTCACAAAATATGTAAAAATGGGTCAAAAATATGATTTCAGAAGGTGATTTAATTAGGACATTAAATGAAGAGAAAAAGATCCAAACCAATCAAGTACCACTTGTGTCTTTTCATCAACCTATTAAGGGGTTGTTTGGTACAAAAATGAATAATGCAGCGATTAATAATGTAGAAATCAGTAATGCAGAGATTAATTATGCAAGAATTAGTAATACTGAGATTATTTTTTATCTCATGTTTGGTTTATTGCTTCCCACTTAATTTTGTGTTTGGTTTAAAATTGTATAAAAAGTTCTTTTCCAATTATACCCTTGAACTACTATAAATTTTTCTATTTATGTAATTAGATCAAGGTACATAATTGTTGAACAGTGTTATTTCTAATAAAAACAGTACATCAAGACCATATTTGTTACAATTTAAAATTTGAATACGAAGTGATTAACAAATTAATTCGCCGAAGGAAATCTCAAGTCAGAAACGAAAGAAGTCCCTTTAAGTACTATTTCGTTTCATTATTAGTGATGGTGCTGACTAAATCCTTCAAAATATTCCTAATTAACCTCAATTTTCCTCTCATTAAGAAATGACATTCCAATATTATTTCTCTAGTCTCTTTATCCCGACAAAATTATTTTTGCAAACTAATTCTTTGAACCTGGTACTATCATTAATGTGTTCATTAATCCAATGTAGTCCTCAAAATTGGACCACCATTATACTTATTGAACCATAAAAATATTTAAGAACTCTTGAACACAAAATTGAACAGTTACAAATAGAAAATGATGGCTCTGAGCAACAGGCCAGAATGAAAATTGATATAATGTGATTGTCATATATTATTTTATCATATAACAAATCCAAATCCTACTAATAGTAATGAGATAGAAGAAACTCTTGTAATGAGATGGTCCAAATCAAATGCAATCTAATAGTAAAGTTCATCACAAAACCCCAATAACATGTATAGAAGAAACTCTTGTAATGAGGGGTAGTTTAGTCATTTTGTTACTATATCTAAGTATTACTAAGCATAGTATTAGTAATTCCTAGATATCCTAGGGATTAAATAAGACTACATATGATGGATTAAATTATCCATATATTAGATGTATTTGAGTTAAAGTGTCCAACCAAACACTGGATTATATGGATTAAATCTTAATCCATGAATTATTTTAAATAATCCATCGTACCAAACGGGCTGTAAGGGTCTAACTTCTGTACACTAGGAGTTATATTATATTTACATTTTAAAAAATTGAATAATTTGTGGATGCTCTGTGTTTTCAATTTTTCTCTTACTAACTTACTATTCACCTTCAAGTTTAGGGGTTTTCTTTGAAAGAATATAATACACTATTGATTTGAAGTATGTATGGTGGGACTGTTGTCATACTACACACTCGAACACAACAATTCAATTTCATGAATTATTATTAAAATTTAACTTTATTTTTATTTTATTTGTTGTCACAACCCAAGTCTAAGGAACTCATGAAGGAAATCCCATACCTTATCTTTGAAGATGAACTTGATGAAGATTGGAGATGGAGACTTGAAGCTTGGTTGAAGTCCTTAAGATCCGGAGAGGGTTTTGGCACTTGAAATTTGAGAGAAATATAAGGCTAAGTGTTTGAGTGAGTATAGGCGAATGTTTAGAATGATATGAGGGTGAAAAATGACTAAGTATAAGTATTTTCTCATGTGGGAAGGCTTAGGCCCAAGACTTAAAAGTCTTGGACCAAAATGAATCCATTGGCACAAAAATAAGCCAGTGTGCGTCGCTCTAAGAACGCGCAGTAGCTATTGGAAATCGTCACTTTAAAATTTTGGATTTTGCTACGGCTGCACTAAAATCGGGGTTAGACCCTTTTCCCCCTAAATTTGACCCTCTGAACAAGAATATGAAATTGAATTTCTGAAATAATGCACAAATTTTGAGATATATCAAAATTACAATTCTGGGCACTTCCAAGGCACATTTTCAGGTACTTTTTGGAGTCGTTTCAATATATCCCCCTTTGGAAACATTCGTTCCCGAATGTCAAAGAAACGTACATAAGAAGAGTAATCAAGAACAAATTAGCTCCAACATGAATGCAATAATACCCTTAAAACATCATTTTCAAAATCTCAACATAAGTGTCAAAAATCGTCATGAACTCGTCAACATAAACATGGATGCATGCAAATAATGTAGGGGCTAAAACATAAGACTTGACCATAAAAGGACTCGATGTGCTATCATTGGCTTGAATAGAATGAAGAGATATGGTTATTTCTTTTCCATGCTCGCTCCCCGAGATGCTTTCGACTAGATGAACCTTCCAAAGAGCCTTAATGAATACTACATCCTTATCGATTAACTCCTTCCACCCTTCTATCCAATGTCTCCACCGAAACCTTCTCTTAAACCAACTTATCCTCCACAACATCCAAAATCTCACGAGTTCTATAGTAGTAGAGTCATCACCACATCCCTTCAACCTAGAAGCATGAAGAACCGGATAACCATAACATCCCTAGGTGATTCTAATCCTTATGCAACCTTACTAACCTACCTCTACATTCTACAAGGGCTCACAATCCTAAACTCGTTGTCGACCTTAATCACACCTAGTCCACTTGTTACCATTAACCACTATCTCCCCTTTGGGAGATAAGCTCCACTCTATCATCTTTGATCCAAAACCTTCAACTCTAATAAGACGGAATCAAGGCCTTGCTTAATCTAGACCTTACCAACCAAGCAAAATCAGGAACTATCAAGAATACTACACCACCATGCTCAACTTATCTATGTCACCATCATCACACATGCTAGGCTACCTAAAGCACCAACCCATAACATTAGCCTTACTGGGGAAAAATAATGCACACTCATATCATAATTCTTAAAGAATGCTAACCACTTTCCCGTTATCTTCTATTCATACCTATCATGTTTAGAAAACAACCTCTCATCCCCCAAGACTTGCAACACTACTCCCAAATGATTCAAAAGCTCTAATTAAATCAATGTACCACCACTAAAGACCACCATAAACATGTCATGGTAGGGTTTTAAGACCTTATTCATGAAACCTCAAACAAGGCCGGTGCATAAGTCAATCAAACAACTCCACCAATACTCAAAGCGTTCACTTCTAGTCCAAAAGACACATAAGGATATCACCTATCCTCATCCTCACTTGGGAACAAAACCCGAACAAGAGATCAATCTTAGAGAAGTGACTAATCCGTCGTAGTTGACCAAATAGTTCGACCATCCTTAACTATCATATTACAATCTTACGGATTTTACACTCATTGGAAGCATGCTATGCAAGTAGCCAAACCACTCCAAGACCTCCAACCCATCAAACCAAGTTCAACCAAGATCACAAGACAAGACTTTATGCAATAATAACATGGGGAAACCTTTACAAGCCTTTCCAGAACCAATAGACCCACATAATCAAATGTTACTAGCAACAAAGGAATAATGAAAGAAATATCAACTTTCGAAACCATCAAAGCATGTATAATAAAAATCAAGGAAAATCTCCAACTTACCGGTAGCATCATCGGGCATCTCATCCCTTCCTTGCCTTCTTTGAAGAGCATACAATCTATTTTTCCCAGGAGCATCCTCTTGGCCTTGAGGGCGACCATCTCTACCTTCAGTTTGAGCATGAGGGCATTCAATAACCCAGTGGCCCATCTAACCACATTCAAAGTATGCACTAGAGTTTCTCCAACACGGGCCACCACGGTTTTTCCTACACGTAGGGTACTTGGGCTTGGGCCCTCCACTATTACCACCTTGGTGTCTTGGGTTATCATTAGCAATCCTTCCATTAGGAGCATTGGAAGACCCTTGGCCTTGATGGAACCGACCATCCTTGGGACCTCTGAACTTGCCATCAATACGAGCCCTCTTGGCCTCTCTACTCCTCCTCTTCCTCAACTTTTCTCCTTCCAATTGCTCGGCATATGTCATTAAGCGGAACAAATCCATATCATTAATCAACATAGAAAACTGACATTCTTCATTCACCATGTCGGAGACACCCATCACGAACTTGTTCATCCTAGCCCCTGGGTTAGTGGTTGAACTTGAGGGAATACTCTCTCACACTCATTGACCCTTATCTTAAATTTATGAATTCTACCAATTTGGCTTCCCTAAGCTCTAGAGGAAAAAACTAATTAAGAAAGGTCGCCTTGAACTCTTCCCATATAACTACATTGTTAACTCCCTTCTCTCCCTCCATTGATTGTACCATGTTTGTGCTACCCTTTTGAGTTGGTAGGCCTCCAACTCCACCATATCTTCCGATCTAACACCTATGATGGCCAATACCTTATAAGTCTCATCAATAAACTCTTTTGGGTGTTCATCCGCCCTTGACCCATAGAACTTCGGCGGACTCATCCTCATGAAGTCTCTCACTTGAGAAGCCGGTGTAGGGACATGAGGGGCTTAGGCACCTTGATTGGCTTGGTTGACCACAACTTGTGCAAGCAAAGTGAGAGCCTCCCAAAGCTCTCCATTAGCCAGTTGTCCCTCAAGAGCGTGGACTAAGGCCGAGCACTCTTCTTGAATTTTTGGATGCACTCTCGCTCTAAGTAGCTGAAACCTCTATATGGATCAACTAGCATGGCAAAGAACAATTGTTAGGGGGAAAACTTACTTCAAATCTATTGGAAGACTTAGAACATGAAGAAGGGAAACATTTAGTAAAATGTCTCATAGCCTCCTACTCATAGTTATGGTGCACAACATAATCATGAATAAGACTCTAATCAACGCGGTGTTTTGGACTCCGAGGATCTAACAACCTAGTGCTATGATACCATCTTTTTCATAACCCAAGCCTAGGGCCTAGGCATGACCGGTGAATGGGGAACCAGAATAACCCCCAAACAAGCCTTATAGCATATTATTACACATCCTTGGTCGCGAAAGCAAAGTAAAAAACAATAATAGATATATAAAATGGGAAGCGAGACAAAGGGAAATCCTTGAATATAAACAAAGCATAAGAGTCAAGCTCACAATACAATAACATTATGATATCCAACATACACCTCTAAACTTAGAATGGAGTGGGGGCAAAGACACTTTCCGGGCTTACCCTCATAATGTCAAATATTCAATATAAAGAATTCTTAGAAATAACAAGATAAAGTAGATTGTGTCCTCGAACTTGAGGACTCACTAAGCTTATCTTCAAATAATCTCACTAGCCACGTAGAGGATGATCCAGAGGAGCTCCGGTCCCTACATGGTGATATCATGTAGGCATAAAATATGCGTTAGTACGTTTAAATGTACTAAGTATGTAGGATGCAATGCAACAAGACGTAAGCTAATATAGTCAAAATACATAGTAATAGGCAATAAGTATAATCCCAATATGGCATGTCTGATCAATACTTGAAGTAGTAAAACAAGCTTATAAATCATTCAACTTCCATAGAACATAATGCATATGTGGGAAGAGACCTCAACCGACAAAGCATAAGACCAAGCAAGCTACAACTTAGAATCCCGATGATCATCCCTCATCGGTAAAGAGGTAGTCTACTTACAAAGGTAAACCATACTTCACCTTATGGGAGCCCATCCCATTTTAGAGAAGTAACCCCCTTATGGAAACCCTCCCATTTCTGGGCGGATTTCATGATAAAGTACACTAAATGGATCCACTAATATAGCAAGGATATAACATAATCCTATGTTGGCACATAGTTTGACGAAAGGAGATAGACCCTTGAAGATAGTCCACGCCGACATTCAATCTATCGGTGCAAAGTCTAATACCACAGAATACTTGAAATAATAATACTTTAATAACTTGTAATAAACATGGAATCATGACATGAGTAGCTCTTAAACAAACTTGACCTCTAATGGTGAGCCTAACTTGAAACATGAGAATAGATCATAATTATACATGAACCCTTGCTTTAACATGAATGGCTCACAAGAGGTAAAATCTTGAAAAAAGAGGTCTTCATACTTGCATAATCATAGATAATTTCGTGAGTACATGATAGCCCATATTCATCGTAAAGTCACTTGACTTGTAAAACATATAAATAACTTGAGAATTCTTGACTTGACATGTCATCAAATACTTGGTAGACATATATGAGTTCATGTTCAAATCATGCAAAATACAAGAGTACAGATCATGAAATAGTGAAATTAATGCATCTTCAAGTCATGTACATCAACACACCATCATCATGGTAAAACCCCGTCATGGGTAGCTTGTAAATCATATCAAAACTTCATAATAGTTCATAGATTTCATAGCTTGAATTATGTATAGTCTTAATATACGAAGATCAATTCATAGTACAGACTTAAAATAGATATTCATACATAAACCATAATATTTGACAAAACCCCAACATATTTCATGCTCATTTTTTATAATAATAGATACCCATAGATAATACAACTTGAAAACATGCAATTTTCACAAAATAAAAAGGTTGGAATCTACGGCTGAAAGGACCCAATTGATGAAACTCACATACCTTAAACTTGGGTTTTATTGATTTAGACTTGAAGGAGACTTGAAGCTTAGATGGAGTTCTTGAGATCTGGAATTAAGCTTGAGGCACTTGAATTTAGATGATAATTTTGGTAAATAGTTGAGAGGGTTTTTGAGTGATATGGAGTTGAAAAATGGCAAGGTTGTCATGACCCAAACCTAGGGCTTGGACGTGTCACGGCGAACGAGGAACCCAAAGGGACCCCCAAACAAGCCTCTTAAATATCATTACACATCATTAGTCGCAAAAGCAATTAGACAATATAATTGAATTAGAAATAGTGCAAAGGGACTAAAGGAAAGCTTTCATAACATAAACATCCAATAAAAGAGACAAGGCTCAATACATAACATATCCAACAACATCTCTACTACATAGATAGAAGAAGGGGCCAAGACAAGCAATCAGGCTCACCCTCATTGTCGATACATACATAAAAGAAAGATAATTTTAGTACATAGCATGAGATCATAGATTTTTGTCCTCGGAATGGAGGGCTCATCAAATAGCTTGAGATAGATCGTACTAGCCACATGGAGGAGGATGATAAAGTGGGACTCTAATTCCTACATGGTGACATCATGTAGGCATAGAGTATGCATTAGTAAGTTTGAATGTACCAAGTATGTAGGATGCAATGCAACAAGTGATAAGCACCATAAATAAAATGCATAACATAGGCAATGAATAAGCATATAGTAATATAACATGTATGAATGATGCTTAAAGTAAAATCATGCTTATATAAAACATAATACATGTATAAGAAGAGACCATTATTAGTAAATATCCAAGGCCTACCACCTCCCGAGCGACGTGATCGAGGTACAAACCCCTCAACAAGGTTACCCAGGCCTACAACCTCCCGAGTGAGGCTTAGTCAATTCCCAACACTATAGAAATAATATCATGTACATACATTCCTTTCATCATCATAGAGTCATTCAACTAATAAGACATGCATTGGACTTCAATTTCTCAAGAAATCATAACCGGATATTTTATCAAACACTTGGCGGGTATGTAGTGCTAGTGTAAAACCATACAATTCAAGAGTGGAATCATGTTAGAAAATTCAGTCTAAAATCATCAATAGATTCTTGGTAACACCCTCAAGCAATATACATCAAAACCCTTTATCAGATTTCACAATAGATCTTAGATTCATAGCTCAAAACATGCTAAAACAGTCACAATTTCATGAAACCCCAACATAGTGTGCGGTGAAATTCATAATAAGTAAGACCCATGAGTAATCAACTTTAAATCATGCAATTAAGGTAAAAAAAAAAGCTTGGGCACCATGGGTGAAAGAAACCAATGGCTGAAACTCACATACATTAGATTTGGAGAATTTTTGTTGAAGATTGAAAATGAAGACTTAAAGCTTAAGTGAAATCCTTAAGATCCGGAAGAGATTTGGACACTTGAATTTTGAGATGAAATATTGTCTAAGTGTTTGAGAGAGTATTTGGGAATGTCTTCAATGATACGAGGGTAAAATATGGCTAGGTATAAGTATTTTCACGTATCAGAACACTTAGGCCCAAGAACCAAAGGCCTTGGACCGATTCAACAAAATTGGACAAAAATAACACTAGTCCACCCCCCCCAATCGCATCGCGCTAGGGGCGCGGATTAACACTAGACAAGGATTTTTTTGAAAATTGAAATTGTGATTCGTTTGCTCTAGAATCGGGGTTAGACCCATTTTTCAGTCAATTTGACCCCTTAATCAAGAATATGAAGTCAAATATTTGATATCATGCATGGATTTTGAGATATATGGGAATTACAATTTCAGGCACTTCCGAGACACATTTTCGGGCACTATTTTGGGGTCGTTTTAATATCTCCCCCTTGGGAACATTCGTCCCCCGAATGTCAACGAAAGGTAAATGAGAGACGTAAATATGAAAATTTAAGCCCACATAAGGATGCAACAATGCACTTAAACATCATGTCAAAAATCTCAACAGAAGTGTAAAATCCTCATGGACTTGTCAATCTAAACACGAATGCATGCAAATGTCATGGGCTAAACTTAGACTTGAAATCACATAGGGGACTTTAAATCAATACCTAAGGCTTGAATAGAGTGGAAAGGATAAGGATATTGCTTTTGCATGTCCGCTTTGGCCTCCCACGTATCACTTTCAACTTACTGATTCCTCCAAAGGACCTTAACGGAAGCAACGTTCTTGTTCCTTAGCCTCTTCACTTGCCTATCCAAGATCTCTACTAGAACCTTCTCATAAGTCAAGTTGTATTCAACTACAACCACAACATCCAATGGAACAATAGCATTTGGATCACCCACATACTTCCTTAACATAGACAGATGAAACACCGAATGAACCAAATTCATTTCACTTGGTAAATTCAACTCGTAAGACACCTTACCAATCCTCCTCATCACCCTATAATGACCCACATATCTAGGGATTAACTTACCCTTCTTTCCAAAATGAACCACAGCCTTCATGGGTGAAACCTTCAAATAAACCCAATCGCCAACTTTGAATTCAAGGTCTCTCCTCCTTACATCGGCATAGGAGTTTTAACAACTTTGGGCCGTTTTCAACCTTTCTCTAATCATCCTAATCTTCTAAAGAGCCTCTTTAACAAGATCTGGTCCCAATAAAATCACCTCTGCAACCTCAAACCACCCAACCGGTGATCTACAACGTCTACTATAGAGAGCCTCAAAAGGGGTCATACCGATGCTAGAATAATAGCTATTGTTATATGCAAACTTAATCAAAGGAAGATGATCATCTCAAATGCCCTTAATCTCCAACACACAAGCCCTAAGAATGTTCTGAAGAGTTTGAATAGTTCTTTCAGCTTGGACATTTGTTTGAGGGTGAAAGGTCATACTAAGTTTAACACTTGTACTAAGACCCCTTTGGAAGGACCTCCAAAAATGTGAAGTTAATTGAGCCCCATGATCTGATAAGATGGACAAAGGAACACCATGAAACCTCACCAAGTCATGAATGTACAACCTAACATAATCTTCAACCCCATATGTGGTCTTAACCAGTAGAAAATGAGCCAATTTAGTCATCCCATCAACCACAACCCAAATGGAATCAAAACCCTTTCTAGTCTTAGGCAACCCTACCACAAAATCCATATTAATCTCCTCCCACTTCCAAATAGGAATCTCTATGTCTTATGCTAGGCCACCCGGTCTTTGATGTTCGGCTTTGACTTGTTGGCAACTTTGACAACCGGAAACAAATTTGGCAATGTCCCTCTTCATTCCTCCCCATCAATATACCTCTCTCAAATCTCTATTCGTCTTAGTAGAAACGGGGTGCATAGAATAGGAAGAACCATGAGCCTCATCGAGGATCTTTTCTCTCAATCCATCAACACAATGCACACACAACCTACCTTGATACCTAAGGGCACCATCTCCCCCTTGGAACAAAACCTCCACCTTGCCATCTTTTACCAATGCCTTCAATTCTAACAAACGGGGTCAAGATCTTGCTTAGCTTTCACCTCCTCAACCAATGAAGATTTAGAACCATCAACAACAACAACAACAACAACAACAACGTTATCAACTTTTTCCAACCGAACTCCCAATCTATCCAACTGATGGACTCCCTAACCACCCCTTTTCCACCATCATCAACATGAGCTTGGCTACCCATAGACACCCTACTCAAAGCATCCGCCACCACATTAGTCTTACAGGGATGATAGTGCACACTCATATCATAGTCCTTAAGAAGTTCTAGCCACCTTCTTTCTCTCAAGTTGAGGTCTTTCTAAGTGAAGACATATTGGAGACTCTTATGATCGATGAACACATTAACATGCACCCCATACAAATAGTAACGCCAAATTTTCAAAGCGAGGACCACAACGGCTAACTCAAGATCATAGGTGTGATAATTCTTTTCATGCATTTTGAGTTTTCTAGAAGGATAGGCTTTCACCTTACCATTTTGCATTAGAACACAACCCAAAATAACTCTAGAAGAATCATAATACACAACAAACCCTTCTAGCCCTTCCGATAGTGATAATATAGGAGCGGACGCAAGCTTATCCTTTAATGTTTGGAAACTCTTTTCACTCTCATCAAACCACACAAATTTGGCTTTCTTTTGAGTCAACTTGGTCATAGGAGAATCAATACAAGAGAACCTATTTACAAACCTCCGATAGTAAACTGCTAAGCCCAAGAAGTTTCTAATATCCAATGGGGTCAATGGTCTAGGCCAATTTCTAATCACATTTATCTTTCAGGATTCATCTTAATACCATCTCCCGACACCATATGACCTAGGAAGGCAATCTCTTTTAACCAAAATTCACACTTCTCATACTTAGCATATAACTTCTGTTCCCTCAACCTTTAAAGAACTACCCTCAAATGACTCATATGCTCCTCCTCACTATGAGAATAGATCAAAATATCATCAATGAATACCACAACGAATAAATCAAGGTAGGGTTTGAAGACCCTATTCATAAGATCCATGACAATAGTCGATCCATTGGTCAACCCCAAAGACATCACAACAAACTCATAATGCCCATATCTAGTCTGGAAGGCCGTCTTGGCATATCACACTCCTTTACCTTCACTTGATGATACCTGGACCGAAGATCAATCTCAGAGAAGTGACTATCCCCTTGTAATTGGTCAAACAAATCATCAATCCTTGGAAGAAGATACTTTTTCTTTATGGTGACCCTATTAATTTATCGGTAGTCAATACACATTCTAAGGGACCCATCCTTCTTCTTCACAAACAGTGCACCCCAAGGTGATTGGCCAATCTTGAAACCCTTCTCCAACAAATCCCTCAATTGCTCTTTCAACTCCTTCAACTCTATCGGGGCCATGCGGTAAGGGGGAATAGAAATGGGTTGGGTATTGAAAATGAGGTCTATACCAAAATCTATTTCCCTTTTGGGAGGAACACCATGAAGGTCATTTGGAAAGACATCAAGGAACTTATTTAGAACCGGAACTAACTCTATAGAAGGGACTTCGGACTTCATATCCCTAACCCTCACAAGTTGATAGAGACACCCCTTAGATATCAGCTTATGGGCTTTAATGCAAGATATGAACCTACCCTTGACCATCATATCATGACTCTTCCACTCAAGAACGGGCTCATTTGGGAATTAGAATTTGATCCTACAATTTTTACAATCAATAGAGGCATAGAATGCATGCAACCAATCCATCCCAAGAATGACATCAAAATCAACCATATCTAACTCAACAAGATCACACGGCAATATTTTATTCAAAATTCAAACGGGACAACTTCTATAAAGCTTTATATCAACAATAGATGCAACCAATAGGAGTGGACAGCTCATAAGTCTCATACAACAATTCGGGTTCAACATGGAACTTTTTGGCAACAAAGGGGGTAACAAAAGAAAGAGTAGCACCCAGATCAATCAATGCATACACATCAAATTCAAAGACTTCAAAATATGCCGGTGATGACATCAGGAACCTCTTCAACCCCTTGCCTCCCTTGGAGTGCATAAAACCGACTGTGCCTTGGGGCACCATCTTGTTGGATATCTCTCCCTAAATGAATTGCATTAGCACCTTGTGGAGAACCTCGTTACCCTTGTTGCGATTTCGAGGGATATCCATCACCTTATGCCCAACTTCCCCACAATCATAACAAGCATCAGTATCCCTCAAGCACGAGTCACTATGACCCCTAGCACATTTTAGACGCCCACCATTAGGAACCATACCCCCCCAACACCTTGGTCCCTTGGAAAGTCATAGGCAACCCTCTTATTAAATGCATGAGAAGACCCTTGGCCTTGATGGAACTGACCACCCTTTCGACTTTGGAACTTTCCCTCAAAATGGGCCCTC
Source organism: Solanum clarkiae (assembly GCA_011800125.2). NCBI lineage: Eukaryota > Viridiplantae > Streptophyta > Magnoliopsida > Solanales > Solanaceae > Solanum > Solanum clarkiae. The sequence continues at coordinate 7,395 of JAABOM020073299.1, read as the reverse complement.
TTAGCCTCATTACTCCTCCTCTTCCTCAACTTTTCCTCCTCCATATGTTCGGCATAAGTCATCAAACGGAACAAGTCCATGTCTCTAATCAACATAGCGGAGCGGTATTTCTCACTCACTAAATCAAATACACCCATCACGAACTTGTTCACTCTAGACCTTGGGTCGGCATCCAAGTGGGGAGTATATTTCTAGAGTTGATTGAACTTGAGGGCATATTCCCTCGCACTGATAGACCCTTGTCTCAAATTCATGAACTCCACCAATTTGACCTCCCTAAGCTCAAGAGGGAAGAACCGATTAAGAAAAGCCGCCTTGAACTACTCCCATAGTACTACATTATTATTTTCCTTCTCTTCTTTCCATTGATTAAACCATATTTGTGCCACCCACTTGAGTTGGTAAGTCGCCAACTCTGATTTCTCTTCCGATTTAACTCCCACAATAGCCAAAACCTTGTAGACTTCATCGATGAATTCTTAAGGGTCCTCATCTACCTTAGACCTATAGAATTCTGGGGGATTCATTCTCGTAAAATCCCTCACTCGAGATGCCGATGTAGGAGCATGAAGGGCTTAGGCCCCTTGGTTGGCTTGGTTAGCCATAACTTGTGCTAGCAAAATGAGAGCATCCCGAAGCTTACCACGAGTCAGTTGTCCCTCGGGAGTGCAGGCTCACCTTCTTGTTGTGTTAGGCATGATCTAGCATAGCAAAGAACAATTGCTAGGAGGAAAAAACCTTATTTAAACTCTATAGCACGACTTAGAACATGAAGAAAGAAAACATTTCCTAAAACGTCTCATAACTTCTAGCTCATAGTTGTGGTACACAACACAACCATGAACAAGACTCTACTCGACGTGATGTGTTGGACGCCGAGGATAACAACCTAGTGCTCTGATACCATGTTTGTCATGACCCAAGCCTAGGACCTAGACGTGACATGGCGAATAGGGAAACTGAAGGGACCCCAAATAAGCCTCTTAAAATATCTTTACACATCATTGGTTGTGGTAGCAATTAGACAACATAATTGAATTGGAAATAGGACAACGGGACTAAAGGAAAGATTTCATAACATAAACATCTAATAAGAGAGTCAAGGCTCAATACATAATATGTCCAACAACACATCTACTACATAGATAAGAGTGGGGGACACAACAAGCAACCCGGCTCACCCTCATTGTCAATACATACATAAAAGAAAGATAGTCTTAGTACATAGCATGAGATCATAGATATTGTCCCCGGAATGGAGGATTCACCAAATAGCTTGAAATAGATCGTATTAGCCACGTGGAGGAGGAGGATCAAGCGGGACTCTGGTTCCTATATGGTGACATCATTTTAGGACAGAGTATGCGTTAGTATATTTGAATTACTAAGTATATAGGATTTAATGCAACAAGTGATACGCACCATAAACAAAATGCATAACATAGGCAATGAATAAACATATAGCAATATGACATGTATGAATGATGATTGAAGTAAAATCATGCTTATATAGAGCATAATACATGTGTAAGGAGAGTCCATTATTAGTAATATCCAAGGCCTACTTCCTCCTTAGAGAGGCGAATGAGGTACAAACCCTTCAATTTGTTGATGAGGTACAAACCCCTCAACATAGTTGATGAGGTACAAACCCCCCAACATGGTTGATGAAGTGCAAACCCCTCAACATGGTTATCAAGGTACAAACCCCTTGAAATGGTTGCATAGGACTACCACCTCCCGAGTGAGGAAATCGAGGTACAAACCCCTCAACAAGGTTAAATGGGCCTACCACCTCCCGAGCAAGGTGATCGAGATACAAACCCCTCAATAAGGTTACCCGAGCCTACAACCTCCCGAGTGAGGCTTGGTCAATTCCCAACACTATAGGGATAATATGATATACATACATACATTCCTTTCATCATCATATAGTCATTCAACTCATAAGACATGCATTGGACTTCAATTCCTCAAGAAATCCTAACCGGACATTTGATCAAAACACATGGTGGGTGTGTAGTGCTAGTGTAAAATAATGCAATTCAAGAGTAGAATCATGCTAGAAAATTCAATGTAAAACCATCGATAGATACTTGGTAACACCCCCAAGAATTATACATCAAAACCCTTTATGAAATCTCACAATAGATCTTAGATTCATAACTCAAAACATGCTAAAATAGTCACAATTTTATGAAACCCCAACATAGTATGCAGTGAAATTCATAACAAGTAAGACCCATGAGTAAATCAACTTTAAATCATGCAATTTAGGTAAAAAAGAAGCTTGGGCACCATGGTTGAAAGGACCCAATGATTGAAACCCACATACCTTAGCATTGGAGAATTCTTGATGAAAATTGGAAATGGAGACTTGAAACTTAAGTGAAATCCTTAAGATCTTAAAGAGATTTGGACATTTGAATTTTAAGATGAATTATTGTCCAAGTGTTTGAGATAGTATTTGGGAATGTCATCTTGAATGATATGAGGGTAAAATATGGCTAAGTATAGTTATTTTCACGCATGGGAATACTTACGCCCAAGACCCAAAGGCCTTGGACCGACTCCACAAAACTGGGCAAAAATGACACTTGTCCACGCCTCAGCCGCGTCGCGCCAGGGGCGCGGATCAACACTAGATAAGGATTTTATTGAAAACTGAAATTGTGATTTATTTGCTCTAAAATCAAGGCTAGACTCATTTCTCACTAAATTTGACACGCTGATCCAGAATATGAAGTCGAATTTTCAATATCACGCACGGATTTTGAGATATATGAAAATTACTATTCTAGGCACTTTCGAGGCACATTTTCGGGCATTTTTTGGGGTCGTTTCATAAGTATGAGAGATATCACATGTAAATGGGCATGGGTCCATGATCCCAATGCCCTTAGACCAAAATAGAAACTAAGCAAGTGCCAACACTGCTCTGCGACAGGTTTGCATCTCGGAGCCGCCGCGTACCCTCTCTGTTTCCAAAAATTTTTTAAAAATCATTTTTCACTACGGATCTTCTAAAATCCAAGTTATACTCATCTCCCATCAATTTTTCCCCTAATAAAAAATATGAAGTTGGATTTTCGATATCATGCACGGATTTTGAGACATATGGAAATTACGATTATGAGCAGTTCTGAAGCATATTTTTTGGGGGCGTTTTAATATCTCCCCTTTGGGAACATTCGTCCACAAATGTCAAATAAACATGTATAAGAGAAGTAATCATGAAGATTTCAGCCCGACAAGAAGGCAACAATTGCACTTAAACTTCATTTTCAAAAATCTCCACATGAATGTCGAAATCACCGTAAACTTGCTACAATAAACATGAATGCATGCAACATGATATGAGGTGTGAAACTTAGGACTTGGAATCATATAGAGGACTTGAATCAGTACCTTCAGCTTGAGCAGAATGGAAAACATGCGTATATCATATTCTAATGTCCGACTCGGCTTCCCATGTGGCACTTTCAACTTGTTGATTCCTCCAAAGGACCTTGACGGAAGCTACATATTTGTTTCTCAACCTCTTCACTTGTCTATCTAATATCTCAATTGGTACCTCTTTATAGGTCAAGTTATCTTCTAAAACACTCACAACCTCTAAGGGTACTATAGCGCTTGGGTAACCCACACACTTTCTAAACATGGATACTTGGAAGACCGGATCAACCATATTCATATCAATGGGCAACTCCAACTCATAGACTACCTTACCAATCCTTCTTAACACTGTATAAGGACCCACAAACCTTGGCCTCAATTTACCCTTCTGTCACGCTCCAAGTCCCATTAGGGCGGACTGGCACCCGTTGCCGATAAGGCTCGGGAGAACCAACCTGTAACTATATGCGTTCTATACATATTATAAGGGGTGTATACGTTTGACATGCCTTTAAGAAGATAGATAGTGATAACAAGCCAAAAGGAAATGCATATGACTAGGCCGTTGGGGCCATGCTGTCTAAAGTACGAGACATGAAATAAAGCACTGTGTTTTACATGGTCTACAAAGCCTCTAAATAGAGAAAAACATCAGATAAGGGTCGGGATAGGCCCCGCCTCAACTAACTATACAATGTAACATAAGCTCTGGACATATACAAAGCCCCGAAGTAACCTGGAGCTTGGTGACAGTAGCTGAATATTTTGTACTCCTACTGGGGAGATCTACTAGCTCCTGTACCTGCAGCATGAAATGCAGGTCCCCCGTAAGGGACGTCAGTACAAGATAATGTACTGAATATGTAAGGCAAGAAATACTGTATATGAAGTAACAACTCAACTGAACCTATGCACTGGTGTGGGATAAGAGACCACCCTTAGTTATACTATGGGATTATGTACTTTATGTTCTTTTTATTACTATACCTTTAATGTATAATCTGCGCACAGTATGTAATACAAATGACCAACTAATCAGTAGTAAATCTATATCAGGATTGGCCTTGGCTAGGTTTGTTGTTTTAACCCCTTGGGCTACCCCTGTGATAGGATCGACCCTGGATAGGTGATTCTTCCACCCCTCAGATTACCACCCATCAATAAGCAATATACTTTACTTTATCTTCAAATTACCTTTGAGATGATTCTTTTGGTGGTCATAATATTGGAGCTGTAGGACTATAGATACAACATATGACATGTAAATAATCACAAAAGACAACACCATAATGAAAGGAGTAGGTTACACAAATAATGAAATGCATAGGAGGTAGAATAACACATGAACTTTATTTAGTAGATCGAACTCGCGTATCTTGGTATCCAAGTATGTATGTAGGTTTGCTAGTGACTATGTATGGGAGTATATGAACATGTGAAAGAGTGGAGACATGGTTGTTTTTATGTTGGAGTAGATAAGAGCATCTATGTACCAAGGAAGAACCTAGGTTTCATGCCAAGTAATACGAAATTGAGTAGCCTTACATACCTCGCTGTACAACCTCGCTATTACCTCGAGATAACCTTCCCTTCCTGAAAATATTTATCTACAACATAGTAGGTGATAAAACTAGTATTAGAAGTTAATAGATATATCTTGGCAGTCCAATCTTTTAAAAAACACAGCATACAAGAAGCAAGCGGATAATTATAAACACGAGCGTATTCTTTCAACCGTTCTACCTCTAATCATATTTTCTAATAAACATTATGATATACATATCACGTGTAAACTGTTTTAGTTCCATAAAAGTCTTGCAGCAGCCCACAAAGTACAACAAATAACAATCCTACGCAACATACAAATGGGTGGCATAACATTGCATCCCTTCGCTACATTTCGACGTTGACAATTTCAAACCTATTCCAACTTTAACCAAATAGTCCCCATCATATATACACATAAAACCAGTTCTAAAATAGCTCAAAAACAGTTCTCAAAATATGTGGAGTACGTGAGACCATAGTCCTTAATCAATCATCCCACAAGTTCCTATTACGAGCACAATTATGATATCATACAAGAACTCACTTTCGCGAACTATAAAAATGGTGCGGAAGCCTTTATACATCATTATAGAGCCAATAATCATTACAAACAGTATCCTCCATTCAAAATAATCCATCTAAAAAGAGAAAAGCTTCTAAATAAACAAGAAAAATGTACAACAACTTTTGGAGCACATGCTGTCCAGCAATTTCAGCAAAAGGTATAATCAGCTTAGCCTCTTGTTTTACATAAGAAAAACATACTAAAGATATAAGTAAACTTACTTATCATTACCTTCAAGGTGTAGGTCTTCTCAAAGAATTATAAAAGTATCCTTATGGCTGCTTTGCTAGGTTATGAAAGTGTAGTGAGAAAGTTTGTGAAAGTTGATTCTTTTTCAAGTTAAGAATGACTTAAAGGTGCTATTTGTAAGCCTTTTTAAAGGAGCCTTTGGCCAAATTTCTTGTGTGATTTAAGCCTCATATTTTCAAGGTAGTGATGCAGCAGCTTAGCCCTCACACTTGGGCCTAAATGTGTCTCAAAGTTAATGGGCCTTGGCTGCCCATTTTCCTAATTCCTCTTCACTTAGTTTGGGCCCAATTAGCCAAGTTGATTATGATATACTTGGGCCCTTTTATTATTCATCTTGATCTTTAAGTATTGTCCATTTATGATGGTAAAAGATGGTCTAAATTTACAATCTTATCATGGACTTTATTCACTATTGGACATGGACAGATTCGACGTGGGGCCTCGTCTTCGTTTAGCTAGCAAATTTAAGCTAAGCAAGTAGGTGACTCACCTGCTAGCTTCCTAAGTCCTACAAGCACCTCACTTCTTTCACTTTATTTAGGGTCGTGATCTCCTCAATTTGACTTAAAGCTTATTTACACTAGACTTTCTTTAGCGTACACATACATGTCATCATCTAATTTGAGATTCAAAAACTTTTAAAAATTGGTGCTAATTTGAAAAGTTATATCATTTTTCATTTACACAGTCCTATTATTGTAAGATGCGGGATGTTACATCCTCCCTCCCTTAGGACTATTCGTCCTCGAATGTTAGCGCAATTGGATAGCTTAACCAAGTTTAAACCTTTAGTTACACAAACGTTTGACAACATGCTGAGTATTCAATCACACGTACCTATTAGTGTCCCAATTCTACATGTTGGACTTCCTCTTTAGCTTCAAATAAGTAAAGGTATTTTGATTTCATCGCGTCCTCAGTCTCCTATTTTATTTCTTCTGCTTGCGGGTTTCTCCAAAGCACTTTTGCTGAAGCTATTTCTTTATTTCTTAGCTTCTTAACTTGACGAGCTAGAATAGCAATAGGTACCTGCACGTCTTCAATAGGAGTGAGACGGGATGGGTCACCTATGCATTTTCGGAGCATTGAGACATGAAAAGCTGGATGAACCATTGAAAGCTCTTAGGGAAGCTCTAGTTCATATACAACCTGCCCAAACTTCTTAATAATATTATATTGCCCTATGTAACGTGGGCTCAGTTTTCCTTTCTTAACAAATCTCATAACCCCTTTCATTAGAGATACCTTCAAAAATACCTAATCCCTTACTTTGAAGAGTAAAAAAAAATCTCTCTAATCCTCATATGATTTGTGATAACTTTGGAATGTTTCTAGCCACTGCTGTGTTACATTAATTTTCCATTGGCTTATTGTACTAGATCTGGCCAAAGCAAGGTGGTTTCACCCACTTCAAACCATCCAATTAGCGACCTACATTTCCTTCCATACAAATCTTCATAAGGTGTTATCTTGATACTTGAGTGGCAGCTATTATTATAGACAAATTCAATAAGTGGCAAATGGTCCACCCACTACCTTTAAAGTTTATGCATAAGCTCTCAACATATCTTCAAGTGTCTGAATGGTGCGTTCTGCTTGACCATCTGTTTGAGGGTGGAATGTTGTACTCAAATTCA